>JAVJIF010014857.1:0-100761 GCA_038442645.1 Agave tequilana
TTTATATGATATAAATTACTTTTCAGCCTATTTCCTGACCTCTTTTTGAAAGATCTAGTTTCACCTTTTCAGTCTGCGATAAACTTTTTCTGAAAATATAAAATCTTTTCAGATCAATTTTTTTTTGCAAAATATTTAATGTCGACGTCTGAGCAGTATACCGGCCATCTTAATATGGAAGATATTGCATCTGGTTCTACTTTCTCTCAGAATATTGAAAATCTTGAAGGGTTGACATCTCTGCATGCCGATCAACAGGTTTTAATTGTTTATATCTATTTAAAAACAATTTCTTAAATATTTAATGTTTTCTCTTTAGACTGTGAGGTACTGCGACCGTTTTAATATTCGGTCGCAATCTTATTTGAAAATAATCTCCGGCTGTGAATTCTTTTTTCTAGGGTATGCGTCTTAGGTCGCAGTCTTTAGTAAGGAGTAATATATATTTCTTCACATACGGATAACTGCGACTTAGGTCATAGTCTTTAGTAAGGAGTAATATAGATTTCTTCACATGCGGATAACTGCGACTTAGATCGCAGTCTTTAGTAAGGAATAATATAGATTTATTCACATACTGATTACTGCGACTTAGGTCGCAGTCTTCAATAAGGAGTATTATAGATTTCCCGTATGTGAAATCTTATTTTTATTTACTGCGACTTAGGTCGCAGTCTTTAGTAAGAAGTAATATAGATTTCTTCTCATACGGATAACTGCGACCTTGGTCGCAACAGCTGATAAGAAGTAAATTGTTTTCATCTCTTATGCGACCTTGGTCGCATTTATATAACTTATATTTTAGAATACAGTGATATCTAAAAAAATATTTATATTCATTTAATTCGTGTAAATTCTTTTTGTAGGATATGAATACACATGCAGAAATGTCTGGAAGCTCAGATAAGTTTATAGGGAAACAGTTCCTGTCGCATATGGAAGCATACAATTTCTACAATTGTTTTGCAAGAAATAGAGGTTTTAGCGTGAGAAGAAAAAGTACAGATAAGTCACGGAAGCCTCCTCATGAGATTTATTTGCAGAAGATTTTGCTGCAACAAGGAAGGGCTGAAGAAGTTGTGTGAAAAGACAAGAGGGGCTTACAGTGCATCGTCGAGTTAACACTAGAGTATCTTGTCCTGCTGAGATGCATATCCGTCTTCGTTTATTTTTGGACTCAACTCGATATTGGGTTATCACAAAATTTGTTGATACTCATTCACATGAATTGTCAAGCCGGATAAGGTACATCACCATTACTCTCACCCAAATCATCGTTCAAAAATTAGCAGAAGCATTATGACCAATCTGGTTGATGTTAGAATGCGGCCTTCAAATATTTTCGCGTTATTAATGCAATGAGCCAGGGAGAAGGCTGTGAAGAAGTGCGCCCTCAACAAGTTATTAATTTCACTCTTCAACGTAGAAATAACTGCGGTCATGAGTTTATTGCTATTATCAAATATTTTCAAGAGAAAGCCGAGACCGATCCAGAATTCTTCTTTTCAAGTGAAGTTGATAACGCGGGCACACTTAGAAGTATTTTTTGGGCTGATGGAAGAGCTATTTCCTCGTATCTGAGCTTCTGTGATGTGATCGTTTTTGACACCACATACAGGACTAATCACTTGAGCTTGCCATTTGCTCCATTCACAGGAGTAAATCATCACCGGCAGTCAATTTTGTTCGGCTGTGCAATGCTTGCTGATGAGCAGAGGGATACTTTTGTTTGGTTATTCCAAAAATGGCTCAAGTGCATGCATGGAGTTGAACCAAAGCTGATTATTACTGATCAGGATGCGCAGATTGGTGAGGCCATCAAGATTGTTTTCCCGACGTCTCGGCACCGTTACTGTTTCTGGCATGTACGGAAACATATTGCCGAGCAACAAATCCCAATGGCTAACAAGTATGGAGAAGATATGGTCTCCGATTTCCATGCTTGGTACACCTCCCGCGATATAAGCACTTGTGAGGAACGATGGCGTCTGATGAGTGAAAAATATTAGTTAGAAGAAGAAGATGGCAGTTGGTTGATGAAGATGTACAGGCTTCGTGGACATTAGGTTAATGCATATCTCAAGGATGTTTTCTGTGCTGGAATGACAACCAGTCAGAAGTCCGAGAGTATTAATTCCTTCTTTGATGGTTTTGTTAACTCAAACACTAAACTAGTGGAATTTGTTCACCAATATGATAAAGCCGTTGCTTCCCGTCGTGCATCTGAATCTCTTCAAGATTTTAGGGGTTGAATTCTGTGCCCAATTGTACATCCAATCCATATGAGATACAGGGTTCGAAGTTGTATACACCGAAGATTTTTCAGTTGTTCCAAAAGGAATGGGCAGTTGTAATGACACTGTTTTCAGAAGAGGTGGAACAGGACAAACCTGGATCAACATATTTGGTTGGTAATTTTTCAGAATCAAAAGACAGTTGGGAAAAGGTCAGTTATGATAAGCGAGAGGAACTTCATGTTTCTTGCAGTTGCTCGTTATTTGAAACAGAAGGTATCCTATGTAGACATATTCTGTGTATTTTGTGGCGCAATCACGTTACACATATACCGGAATCATATATACTTCAGAGATGGAGGTTGGATGCTCGTTACAAAAACGTTGCAATTGAAAATGGCATGAGGCCTTTTCCCAGTCAAGGCACTCCACGGACGGCTAGATTGTGGTCAGTTCGTTCAAAATTTAATGCAATTCTGGACATGGTCGCTGATTCTGATGAAAATATTTCAAAGTTGGAGGGAGTTTGGAAAGTTTTGCCCAAAATACCACTAGAGAATACAGAGCAATGTCAGGAAATGATCATTCATCACATCCTAAGACTGCCGTTGGTTCTAGTGGATCCGTTGTTATATTGCGAGATGGTGAAGAATTGAATATACGTGATCCAATTGGTCCTGTACCAACCAAGGGGAGACCTAGAGCTGCATCCAGGCTTAAGTCTGGTTTTGAAGATTCTATATATCAGAAGGAAGTTAAGCATCGAAGATGTGGTAACTGCCAAGAGCTGGGCCATTACAGGACTGGTTGTCCGTTAATGGTATATTACATTAAACCTGTTAATCATTTTTTTTATAACGATTAATCTTTTAAAATTCTTACTATTTATTTTTTTATTGGCAGAAGAAGTAGGTTTGGGTTGCCTCCATCTCGAAGGAACAAAGACTTCAATTTTTTATGAAGTGCGACCAGGGTCGCACAGTGTAGAGAGATTAAGTCGCATTCTGACACTGGCGTGTAATTATAATCAGATTTATTATCATTCTTTGATTTTTACTGTATTATTTTTGTATGTACTTGTACTTTAAAGTTTTAATGCTACAAAATTCTACTTTATAGTTTAATTTTTTTTGTACATAATGTAGTCAGAGACTTTGGGTCGCAGTGTACATGGTTCATTGCGACCAAGGTCGCAGTGTTCTTATTGATAAAGATGGCCAGCAACTGCAATCTAGGGTCGCACTACATGTACTGCGACTTAGGTCGCAGTATGTTAGGTAGGTGTTTCCTTTATATTAACACGCATAGCGACCAAGGTCGCAGTGTTGTAGTTGATTAAAACATTGCCGCCATCAACTGCGACCAAAGTCGCATTGTATTTACGAAGGCTGCGGCTATCAACTGCGACCAAAGTCGCAACCTTCTATTTATAATTTTGAGATGGTGAAGACTTAAGTCGCTGTACGTTAGGTAGGTGTTTCCTTAATATTAACACGCATAGCGACGAAGGTCGCAGTGTTGTTGTTGATTAATACAATTACTGAAGGCATGTTTGTTTCTAACATCAGTACGCAATAGTAAAAGCCAAGTTGTAACAAATGAAGACTGTAAATAATCAATGGAACTTATAATATATAAATGTATAGAACTGTGTATAAATTAAATCATACACACAAAAAAATTATGCAATGAATTGCACTTGAATATTTTTTACATTTATAAAAAAAAAATTGTGGTATATCAATAATTTGCACGGAGATCAGTCTTCATATGTCGTATGTCGTATAATGTCTGTTTCTTCATCCCAACTCTTCTCTACATCTGCAAGTATCATGTATGCAAGCTCACTTCTTAGTTTCTGTACACCATCAACCGTAACAGCATCAGCAGCTGATAGATGATAGCCAGACGCTATGCTTTCCATGTACTTGCATACATATATAGCGCAATCAACACTGAAATTTCCATAGAGCAATCATTAAATGAAATTAGTTTTTGTACTAAAAAAAAGTAGAAAATATGAAATGAAATTACATGTCAAAAAATTATATACCTGTTTGCTTGTTGGGGGCATTTTGCGTATTTTATTTTATTTTTTCTCATTTTTTTTTGGAATGAATCTCAAAAATCTCTAATAATCTATCTTTCTGCAATGTCAATAGGATCAAAAATTAGTATTAACCAAATTAATTGCAAGTTTCCAGTAATCAAAATATTAAAATTTAACTCACTATTATTCTTGCATCTGTTGGTAAAGCTTTATTATACTACTTTTTTTGTCAGCTGGGACCAAAGAGTTGTAAAAAATCCACTCTTCTGTGGAGCAATCGAATACCAGCAAGGTCCAGTGAAATCCCGATTCGTCGGCACTATGTTTGTGATTGATCGGGAAGAACATGTATGCACTGCACGTCCGCTGTCCAGTTTTCAACAGCTTCTGCTTGATGAAATGACCTTCCAGATCTTCAATTTTATTTACAACACCGTGCTGCGGACAAGAAAAAAAAATTTAAATCAAATACAAAATGAATTAAAAATATAACAAAAAATTATAAACTGCGACCTTAGTCGCACTATATTATTTAGTCGCACAGCTCCGACCTTGGTCGCAGGTCGCAGCTGTTACATTTTGTCGCAGTACCTGAGTTAGTAGCAGTACATTTTAATTATAAACTGCGACCTTGGTCGCAGCTCCGACTTTGGTCGCAGGTCGCATCTGTTACATTTTGTCGCAGTACCTGAGTTAGTAGCAATACATTTTAATTATAAACTGCGACCTTGGTCGCAGCTCCGACCTTGGTCGCAGGTCGCAGCTGTTACATTTTGTCGCAGTACCTGAGTTAGTAGCAATACATTTTAATTATAAATTGCGACCTTAGTCGCAGTACATGTGTTAGTAGCAGTACATTTTAATTATTCACTGCGACCTTAGTCGCAGTACATGATTTATGCCTACACAGAGATAGAGAATATTAGTAATCTTTTCCAGAGTTGATATTACATTAAACCGTAAAGGAGAAAGTAGATTTTTACCCAAGCTTCGCTTCGGAAGAATATGCTTTTTAATCCTTCTCTTTTCTCAAGATGCTGCATGTAGAAATGAATTACATTTGCATCTAAGTCTCTACTGAACATTAGGTCCTCAATGTCATTCCTTAAAATGATGATTGCATTATTGGTATCCTGATACGCAGTAGAACTGCAAGATATTCAAAACAAAGTTAGTAATTTAATTGTTCTTATATAAAAGTATAACAGAAATTTTTTTTGCTATGAATTAACTTACTCAGAGTAGGACTTGTCGAAGAAATGTTTTATAAGAGCTTGTTGATGGGGCTGCAGAATTCTGTATGATGTGGTTTCAGTCAATTCTCTCGATTTTGGCTCATTGGAGGAAATCTCTTTGTCGCCGAAACCAGCGGTAGAACTCGCAGCCGCAGGCTGTGGAAGAGGATTTTTATTTTTTTTCTTCTTCTTTTTTGGATAAACAAAGTCGGAGTCATCGCGATCTCTTTCAGCGCGCTTTCGTTCTTTGACTCCCATTTCTATTGTTCCTTTAGAGGTTTCCAAAACAGCTTCTTTTGAGGATTGCTTCTGAGGCGGAGTATGTTCTTGAATTTCTTCTTCAGAAGCTCTATCTCTTTGGATTTCTTGAGTCATTTGACTTATATTCAGAGAAAAACTTGGCACATCTTCTCCAGTAATATTTAAAATAGACTCAGAACCCATGATTTTATCCTCTTCCAGTTTTTTCTTCTTCTCCTCTTCAGCCTGCTTCTCCATCTGCTCCTTCATTCTTTTGTTCTCCATCTGCGCCTTCCTCCTTTTCTTCTCATTCTCTTCCTCCTCCTCCTCCTCCTCTCCTGCCCCTCCTCTTCCCTCCTCCTCTTCTCCTTCTCCTGCTCCTCCTTTTCCCTCCTCTTCTTCTCCTTCTCCTCTTCTTCCCTCATTCTCCTTTCATTCTCCTCCTCTTCCCTTCTTCTATTCTCCTTCTCCTTCTCCTCCACTTCTCTCCTCCTGTTCTCCTTTTCCTTCTCTTCTTCCCTCTTCTTCTCCTTCTCTTTCTCCCTCTTCCCTCTTCCTCCTTTCATTCTCCTCCTCTTCCCTTCTTCTATTCTCCTTCTCCTTCTCCTCCAATTCTCTCCTCCTGTTCTCCTTTTCCTTCTCTTCTTTCCTCTTCTTCTCCTTCTCCTTCTTCGCAGCAGCGGCTGCTCTCAGCAGCTCTTCTTCTTCCTCTTCTTTAACCTTTAATTTTCTCTGCTGCCTTTTTTGTTTTTTCTTCTCTTTTTTTTCTCTCCTTTTAAATTTTAATTCAGCCTTGAGTCTTTTCTCAGTCTCCATATTTTCAATCTTTTTTTCAAGCTGAGAAACATAATCTCTCAAGTGCTGATTTGCAGACCTCAATCGTTTATTTCTGCTGCTTGAACATTCGGTGGAGGTGGCAAATAACCTTCAAAAATTGGTTCTTGCTCACTCGTTTCAGCCGTTTCTGGCTCCTTTTCCGCCGGGATGTCAGCCTCATTACATGTATGGCCTCCTTCATCTCCTTCACTTTCACCTTCTTCTTCTTCTTTTTCTTCACCTTCATCTTCTGCTACTTCTTCTTCCTCATCCTCTTCCCCTTCAACAGGAAGGCCAACCATATTCTTTTCATCATTAGAGATGTTGGCCATTCGACTCAAAATCTGAAAATAAACAGAAAAAGGTAAGCTAAAAATAAACAATGAAATAATGATACTGCGACCATGGTCGCAGTTTATTTATGAAATATTTTGGATAAGAATGCGACCATGGTCGCAGTATGTTTGTCGTGCCAAAATTTATCTGCCAAGACATGCAGCTCAACACTGCGACCATGGTCGCAATTCTGTTGAAAAGGGTATTTTCAAGAGAATGCGACCATGGTCGCACAATATTTGTCAGGCAGAAAACGAACTGCGAAAGGTGGCTCAATACTGCGACTATGGTCGCATTTATTTGTACTACACATAAAAAGAAGTTTAACTTACAATATTGCTGTCAATCTTATTTAGATCAACTTCAAGTAGAGATCTGCTAATATTTTGGAGGTCCCATCTTACTGCGCGTGGGTTTTTTCCTCCAAACCAGAACTCTGCTCAAAAATAGGTGCCCTCTCACACAGCCAATACTGCAAAAATGAAAAATTAAATTAGTTTCCACAAATTTTCTCAATTTATGGGTAAATTTCATACAATGTTGGCCAAATTTGAGATTTCTACTTACAATAATTTGCACGGAGCATCCTTGCAGCTCGTACGTGCTTTGCCTGAAGATGTCCATTGAGTCAATCAGGAATTGCCAAACAGCTTTTGCCCAGCATATTGTCCTCATCAGTTGCATATTGGCAATCTGTTCCACAATATACCACGTCACCGTGCATTTACTGCCAGAGAAGAAAAGAGTGGCCGACATGTATAGGATGACTAAGGTGGTAAAGTCTTGAGCTGCTAGTCTATTATGTCTGCTGTATTTTCATTTATAGACAATTGCTGCTCAGATTGTTCATCCGGTGTCACATCTAATATATCCCTCTTCCTTCTCTTGACAAGAAGATCATCCAAAGCATCTTCAATAGATACTTTTGTGATCTTCTTTATATTGGGGAAAAAATATTTTATAACACCTCTATCTTTCATCGTACATGTCTTATTCATCACAAAATCTGCCCCATTGACAGGTAGACCAAAAGTTAGGGCAACATTCTCCACTGTTAACTCAATCTCTTTGCCCCCAATTGTAAAGGTCTTTGCATTCCTGTCATACTGGTCTAAAATACGCAGTATGGTAACGTTTAATTTTAGAGCCTTTTCAGTCCCAAATTCTTCATTGTAGAACGCCATGAAGATTGGGCCAAATGGGGTATTCTTCATCACCTCTACGAAATCAGGCTGTATGTACTTTTTAATTTCTTCATTAACTGGCACATTGGTTTTATGCTTGATCTCAGAGGACGAACCTGTATCTGTTGTTTACCTACGTAGGAAGAAAAATTAAACACTTTAGACCAATGATTATTTAAAAATTATAAGGGAATAAAAAGCATATTTGTTTTTTAATAAACTGCGACCTCGGTCGCAGTCATGCATTGCAAAAAAAAAACAACTAGAACCAGGACTACACTAGTACACTGCAATCTAGGGTCGCACTACATGTACTGCGACCAAGGTCGCACTGCGACCAAGGTCGCATAGGACTACAGTGCAATCAGAACAACTGCGACCAGGGCCAACACTGCGACCAAGGTCGCATAAGACTACAGTTCAAAAAGAAACAACTGCGACACAAGTTTGATAAAAACATTTATTTAAAATAAACTGCGACCTTGGTGAAGACTTGAGACTACAACTCTTATTTAAACAACTGCGACCCCATGTCGTCAGTATGTGAGAAAAAAAAGTAAATTTCATATACTGCGACCTACGTCGCATTCATCTACAAGGAAAGGTAAAAAAAAAAAAAATTCCAAAGTCGCACAGATCTGAACTGCGACACAGTAAAAATAGAAGTAAATAATAAAAACTTTCAAAAAATAGGACCTTTATCGTCTAAAGTTTGAAAATCTCTTTCGTAATTGCGACCATGTTTCCAATATTTAAAAAAATTTAAAAAAACATGCAACTTCAGAAATAAATCTTGAAAAAATTTAAAACTATTAAAATACACAAAATCCTAAAATTTTTTGAAAATATCAATTTTGTAGTACCTTTTTCGACGGATGATTTCTTATGCGCCATCAGTTGCAAATATTTTTTTTCAAAAACGGATGAAATTTTGAAGAAAAGAACTAATTGGATCAGAACCGCCGGTTGAAGTTTTAGAGCTGTAAATTTTTTGGAAAACAATTTTTTTACAATAAGGTAAAAGGTTGTGATGGAGGGTATTTTCGGAAAATACAATGTTGAGGTGACTGGCATTAAATTGGGCGGGATTTTACAGGATTTTGTCCGCCAAATTTTTTAACAGATGTGGGACGGTGATGTTGCCACGCCCGCAGGCTGAGAAAACTCTCTCAGCCCGCAGGCTGAGGTACAGTAAGCCCATATATATATATATATATATATATATATATATATATATATATATATATATATATATATATATATATATATATATATATATATATATATATATATATATATATATCTATATATGAAAATTTTCAAATGAGAAACTTTCTCATAATAAGTTTCGTGAGAAACCATATAAGAGAGATTTTATGGATGATCCGAACCGTTCATCATGATCTACATACTCTAATTAGAGTACCAATAAAAATCACGCGATTCCAACTTTTTTTACCGATGCATCAAGTGACATCTTTATTCTACGGTGAATATAACATATGTTTTGTAATCACTTGTTGTATGGGTAAAAAAGCTCGGACTCGCGTGATTTTTAATTGATAGTCTAAATAAAATATATAGATCAAGATGAACGGTTCGGATCATCCACATAAAAGCTCCTATATAGTTTTCTCACGGTCTTCGTGTGAGAAAGTTTCTCACACGAAGAATATATATATATATATATATATATATATATATATATAAACCCTAAAAGTCACAGATGAGTTTTAAATCTAAAAGATCTCATTTATCGTGGAAACATAACAAGAGAGACACTAGAACGAGCAAACTCATGTTGTATCTCAATGATGCCTCATTCTCATCCACACACATGAAGGTGGTTCAACCACTATTTTTGACAGGAATATATACCAGTTTCCATTAAAATCCTCTCATCAGCCAAAAAACAGTAAATGTGCCTCCATTTTTAAGAATCTTGCCTAGATGCCTCATCTTATTGGTCAATTTTGGAGAGAAGTTAAGTTGATTCATAGTCTCAAAAGCCTTTAACATAATTCAAGTACTACAAGGATCAAACCTTTTTCTTTTTTTTAAAAACTTGAGTTGATTCATGATCTCATAAAAGCCTTTGACATAATTCAAGTACCACAAGGATCAAGCTTTTTATGGAGTACAACTTCCAACCAATGTCCTCACTTTTGTCACAACCCCCCTCCCACACCCACAAGGACCAGCTCTCCCCCAATCATTGAGGTAACCATCAAAGTTTGAAGATTAGGTATGGTATTTTTTAATAAATATATATATTTGTTTCTAACATGGTGCCTAGAAGTTGAGATTTTCTTTTAAGATAAATCATATGGCATGTAACTAACTAATTAAAACAGAGACAAACAAATTTAAGTTGCAGTTTATTGAAGAAGATAGAGATTTAAACGAACAAGGTGTGAGGCAAAGATCAAGGGTTGCTCATACAAATAACAAGAATAATAAAACAAAACGGTTATTCTAATATTTACTCCTCTAAACTTTCATATTCCTAAGTTTACCCCCCATATCATCATAATGCTCAATCACCCTTCAGTTCTTTTCATATTTCTAAGAGTATCTCCACCGTCAGTTAAAGAGAATATGGAGTTCTGAATATGGAGCCTAAAAGTTGTGATTTCCGATCCGAATCTCTTTAGACTGAATGATATGGCATGTAACTAACTAATTAAAACAGAGACAAACATATTCAGGTTGCAGTGTACTGAAGAAGACAAAGGGATTTAAATGAACAATGTGTGAGGCAATGATTAAGGGGTTGCTCATACAAACAACAAGAATAATGAAACAAAAGGGTTATTTTCATATTCTCCCTAAACTTTCTTATTTCTAAATTTACTACTCAAATCATCATAATGCTCAATTACCTCTTAGTTCTTTCCATATTCTTAAATTACTCTCACCGTCGGTTTAAGAGAAATGGAGTTTCTTAATATGGGGCTTAAAAGTTGAGATTTTCGATCTCACTCTTTTAGGACTGAATCATATGACATGTAACTAACTAAAACAGAGATAAACATATTCATGATGCAATGTCCTGAAGAAGACAAAGGGATTTGAACGAACAAGGTGTGACGCAAAGATCAAGGGGGTTGCTCATACAAAACAACAAGAATAATAAAACAAAAGGGTTACTCTCATGTTTACTCTCTTAAACTTTCATATTTCTAATTTTACCACCCAAATCATCATAATGCTCAATTACCTCTCAGTTCTTTTCATATTTCTAGAATTATTCCCACCGTCAGTTAAAGAGAATAAGAAAAGAAACTCAGTATTTCTATCAAAAATTTATGAACTCTCAAAATTACCTTACAATTCGTCTTCTCCACTAGCCGGCCTTGTCGTCGATCACCCGTGCACCCGCAATGGCGCGAACTGGCGGTGCCACCTCCCTCGCCTCCCCGACAAGTCTTACTGCTAAAAGCACCACATCTTCAACCTCCCCCGCTCCCAGGCCCGCTCTAAATCCTAGCTCCCCCATCGCTATCCCCGTAACCTCCACGAGATTTGGGCATTCCATCGAACGCCTGGCGGGCCCCTACGCCTCTACGTACGCGTCGAGAGTCACATCTGAAAAGTCACCTAGAGGGGGGGTGAATAGGTGACGATGCTAATCTAGTGAACTTAATGCGGAATTTAAAAACTAATAGCAATTACAACAATGATGCACACACACAAGCAAGTATAAGATATCGCAATTTGCACAATACACAAAGTAAAGAGAGAGATAGAGAGAGAGTCAATGGATCAAGCGCAAACAACAAGATATGTTCCGAGGTTCGAGCACCCAGCTCTACATCCCCGCCTTCGACACACGAAGGATTTCCAATCCACTAGCTTGTCCACAAAGGACTCCCACAAAGGGAACCTCCACCGAGGATTTGGGGCAATCACAATACAAGGAGTACCCAACTCCTCTCCTTACAAACACAACCTCCTCCTTGAGGGACAACTCCAAGCCAACAATCACAACCTCCTCCTAGAGGCAAACTCAAAACCAATACAATCTCAACCTCCTCCACAACCACAAACCAATACAAGGATCACCTCACAACTTGAGGGATACAACCCAAAGCACAAAGCTAAGAAAAGATTGGGTTACAACTTGGTGGTCTAAAACAACAACCACAAACTATATCTTCTCCTACACAAATATCCTATAGATTTAGATAGTAGATTTTTGCTCAAGTGTGGAGAAAACCAAAGGAATGGAAATCAGAAATCACAAAGAAAAATCCTTGGGAAAAACTGAAACTAAGATAGAGAAGTTCAATCAAAATCTTTTCCCAAAAACCCTTTCTTTGATTTTTCAAACCCTAACACAAACACCAAATAGATTGTTCAAATCAAGCTCAAAAACTTCTTTTTATTGCTGTAAAAACACCAGAGACTATGTAAAAATTCGCACAAAAATTCTTAGAGAAAAACTCTTACAAATGGGGTATTTATAGGCTAATCCAGAAAATAGCCGTTGGCTGTAATTTTGCCAGAAATACCCTGACGGTCGACTGCCCGGTCGACCGCCCAACGGTCAATTTTTGACCCGTTGGCGCTAGCGGTCGACCGCCCGGTCGACCCAATCAAACAGAGAGCAAACCTGCTCTCAGTCGGTCGACCGGCACGGTCGACCGGCTATAGGTGTAGCCAGCGTGCACGTTTCTGTACACGTCGGTCGACCCAGACGGTCGACCGTCTACATGGTACGGTCGACCGTACCGGTCGACCGATCAGCCTGGCAGACACCAAAACAGGTCAGAAATCTGGGGAAATAAATATCCAATAAATTCTTATAAACAACTAAAAATCCCCAAAAAATAGTTTTGTCAAATTGCATTGATATATAAACATGTGATAAAAGTTTTAACTCAAATATCAAGCAATTAAAACTATTTTTATGTCTTTTCATTTTTACCAAAAACCAAACCTTGTATTTTCTAAAACTTGGATTTTGAATAGAAAATACGTTTTGTCCAAAACTCTTCCAAGTACAAAAACATGATATTAAACAACATTTAGGCATGATGCATATGGATAGAAATCCAATATTCATGAAACAGATATATATCATAGTTTTTGTCATTAATTCTAAAAATATGTTTTGTCATAAATACCAAAACATAAAACTCATGAAGTAGACTATCAAACTAAGTTTGTTTAAGCAATAGAAGCATGCATGTATATAGAAGAAATCATATATACACTAAACCATGTAAACTTGTTTTGATATAAAATCTATTCATGAAAACCAAGATCGGTTAAACCTAAAACCGAAAAACCAAAAACCAATATTCAAAACATGAAACGTGTGTGTTGTGAACTTGAGCTTATCATACTATTCTAATCTTTACAATTAGGATCTAAACCTAAAACTAAACTATGATACCGATGTCTTCTTGTAGAGCGCAATCTCCAAGCCGACTCGATCCAAAACTCTTTGATCCACCGAGCAAGTGGTATATATGATCTTTGACGCTTGGGCTCTTGAATCAACATGTGGGTAGCTTCCAAATCATCTTGTTGAAGCTAATCACCTACTAATAACTTGATTAAAGATCTGAAACTAAAATCACAAGATTATTAGTACACATAACTACATGAGTTAATCATCATCAAAACTAGAGTGGAAGGCCTTTGGGCCAACAATCTCCCCCTTTTTGATGATAACAAAACTCATGGAGTTATATATGCATGGATTAAAGTAAAGCTTCAAGGAAGCTCCCCCTTAACTCATGCATAACAATAAAACATGTAAGATATGCAATGAATGTTCTTAAACACATATAAACATGTTCTGAATACCAATTAAAATAAAACATAAACAATGAAACATGCTCTTGATACCAATAAAATAATAATATTGAAACCAACATATTATTACTAATGAAAAACAACTAAAACATATGCATAAATCAACCATGCATATAAACTACAAATTCTTCTCCCCTTTTTTGTCAATCATCAACAAAGGGGTAAAAACAAACAAAATGAAAGCAAATACTTCTCCCCCTAAATCTTCAAAACAAAGAAGCAATAAATTATTCCAAGGGGTAAAACCAAAGTCAATATGATATCAATTGAAAATAACAAACTTTGAGAAATGCCAAATCCTATTTGAAATAAAACAAGGCATTGAAACAAAATAACATTTTATATCAGAATGAAAACACGTAATGTAAACTTGATACCAATAGATAATAAAAAATTGATACCAAATTTAAGGAAACAAATAGCATCTTGATACCAAGAGAAGATATTTTTCATTATAAGCATATGATACCAATTACTTTAATATCATAAAGTTAGGGAGTGGGAAACAAAAACAATGGTAAACCAAATACCAATTGAAATATAAAATACGAGTTTTCTCCCCCTTTATGAAATATCAAAAGAAAATATGCGTAGGCTTGAAATAAGATACCAATTGAAAATTAAATCAATTGAAACATGATATTCATTAAAAATTCAAGCTTAGCAATCTTAAAATTATGATAAAGCTTGTATATGGATACCAATTGAAAAACTCAAGCTTAACATAACCAAAATTTGTGCTTTAAGATATAGGGATATAATAAGCACAAATAAATCATCTATATATGTATGTAAGAAATAGATACCAATTGAAATTGATACTATATGAAGTGTAAGCATACATACATAAAACAAAACATATATGAGTATACAAAAGGATGTCAAGATTGATACCAATTGAAAGAATTCAATGATACCAATTGAAACAACAATAAGATAAAGTGTATGACTCATATCAACTATACCTCCCAATCATGGTTCAAGATTTAAATGATTTTCATTTTAAAGTATACATGAACATGATCTTCCATCCAACCGCCCATAGATGGTAGGGGTTTTCAAAGATAGGTTTGAAAATAAGCTTTGTTTGAAAATCTCTACCATAGTGAAGAATACGAACTAGTTATAGGAAAAACTTTTAAAACTAGTACGAAATCCTTCAAGTAAGGAATAAAACACAATTGTTTTTCATGAAACACATGTAATCACTTGATCACTAAACACTCAAAGTCCATAAAGCTCATTCAAATTCTCATGAAAACAAATCATGAGTAAACATTAAATAGGGTGAGTGTACAAGTGTTGTGTGAAACATATCATCATGAAATGGACAATCAAGCTCGATTGAAATTCCTTTAAAATATGAACACATGAAAAACTAAATCTTCATTACTAAAGAAAATTTCCTCAATGACGCGAAAATCATCATAACAAATTAAACTCCAAGGCATATGTATGTTTTGACAAAACAAAAGTATACATACATATCCCTAAACACAATTGAGTCCAAAATATAGATTTGCATGAAAAGCAAATGACTCAAGGGGCATACATGTATATCTTAAGGTTTGGCAAAATAGACATATACATGAAGTGAAAACACTTAATCATAGAAAACACATCAAAAATAGGAATACATGTTTGAATGCATGTATCATCAAAACTAGACTATACTAGAACATCTAATGGGTACAAATAGGCATCCAAGCACAAACATATATAAAGGTTTATTTGTGGCCCATTCTATGTACAAGTATAAATCCTAGTTTTAATGAAAACTAACATCTAAGCATATATCCAAATCATTAAGCATAAAACGAGTCATAAATCAACAATATTAAAAAATGATCATTATGTAAATCCACATGCTATAAAATACATGATCAAAACATGTGGCTAAATTAAAAATCATACAACACAAGTTATTTATCAAAACATGAATCATTAAAAAAAAAAAAAAATCATAGTCAACCATATGATTTGCATGACAAAGACATGTGCATTAAACTTATGATAAACATGATAGCTAAAACATAAAGAGAACACAAAATATGGGTCCATACTAAACATGGGTGTCTCAATAACTAATCATGTAAAGCATAAGTCTAATAAACATGTCAAATATCATACTAATCATGAAATAATGAAACATGATTCAATAAGAACAAAAATCATAAACATCCAAATGGTCATAATGCATATGCATGTGCATTAGATCTAGGGCATACATGTTAGTTTAAACAATGTGAGAACACTAAATATAGATCCATATAAGACATAGGTGCTCAAGTAACTACACATGTATAACACTATTCTAAAGAGCATGGCATAAGCATAATGAACAATAAAACATGACATGCTATAAATAGATGAACATTAAAAGCATGCAAATAAAAATGGGAGTTAGAGAATGATACCAAAACCGATGAAGGTGCATCTCTAATTCTCCAAACCACGGTGGTCCTCCCACCAAATCTCCTTGAGAGTGAAGCATCCAAATGGTTTTCCTTTTAGCTTAGAATGCATCCACCTCAAGGCACCAACACTCTCACGTTATGCGAGAGCCTCCACCTACATCAAACATCAAAGAGGTGGATCTTGGTACCCATTTTCTTGTGGGTCTACGGGGGTTAGTATCTCTCCTAACCCAAACAAGATTAGTTGCTAAATTTTCAATATGTAATCTATCATAGCAAAATCTAGCAAGGTGGCCTTTTCGACCACAATGTGTACAAGTGTACACATGAGCATACATGTTATGATTGTGTTCGTGATGAGCATGTGTATGCCGTGATGGGTGTGCATGCATAGTTGGAGCTTGTTTCTTGCGAACCAAGGATTCCAAACGAGTGTGATTTAAAGCACATTGGCTCAAAGTGGAGCCCAAACAATCAACACTTTTCTTCAAATTATTTATATCATTTTCAATGCTAGAAGATAAAGTGGAGCATGCTATAGGTGTGCAAGAAGTAGAAGCTACACTAGCATGACAAACATGAATATCAATATCATTTTGCAAAGATTTATTTTTATTCAAAACCAAATCCAATTCTTTGTAATTGCATCAATATCATTTTTCAAAGTGAGATTTTCTTTAAAAGTAAAATCCAATTTTGAAGATAAAATCTCATTGTGCTTTACAACATCATCACAATCATTTTTGTTTTTCAACAATTCATTTTCCTTTAAAGCAAGTTCGAGTTGAGATTTAAGTGAGTCACATTCACTTGCAATCTCTTCCTTCTCTTGCAACATCAATTCAAAATTAGAGCATAAATCCTTTAATTCATTTTTCAAAACAAGATTATCATCTTTCAACAAATCATGTTCTTCTAACAAATTCTCAAGCTTTTGAACAAGTTCCATATTCAAAGTTTGAACTTCAAAACATCCATGACAATAGGAACTAGAGCTATCATCTATTTGAGAATCCGATTGTACCTCAGGGGAGTTCTTCCCTTGGACCATGAGGCATTGCTCTTCGGACTTTTCTCTCTTAGATCTCCTCATCTTGTTGATAATCCTTGGAAGCTCGGGAGAAGTCAAGATGCTCCAAACTGCAAAGGCCGAATCATAATGATCAAAAACATGTAATAAATGTTCATTTAGAGATGCTCTAAGTGCCCTAAGTGCTAATGCATTGGCCTTCTTATGCTTGCTACTATTTGGGAGGGATTCTATGGTAATGGCTTGATGAACTAGATGTCCTAGGTCTTTTAAATGTTTAGTCATATTAGCCTTCCAAGCATCAAGTCTAAATTAATCAAACATAGGAGGGCTAGCCATAAGTGCAAAGGAAAATGCAAATGAAGATTAGCAAACCAAGATCTCACTCCTAGGTGGTTAAACCTAAATATCAGGAGCGCTAGCTCTGATACCAATTGAAAAGTCACCTAGAGGGGGGGTGAATAGGTGACGATGCTAATCTAGTGAACTTAATGCGGAATTTAAAAACTAATAGCAATTACAACAATGATGCACACACACAAGCAAGTATAAGATATAGCAATTTGCACAATACACAAAGTAAAGAGAGAGATAGAGAGAGAGTCAATGGATCAAGCGCAAACAACAAGATATGTTCCGAGGTTCGAGCACCCAGCTCTACATCCCCGCCTTCGATACACGAAGGATTTCCAATCCACTAGCTTGTCCACAAAGGACTCCCACAAAGGGAACCTCCACCGAGGATTTGGGGCAATCACAATACAAGGAGTACCCAACTCCTCTCCTTACAAACACAACCTCCTCCTTGAGGGACAACTCCAAGCCAACAATCACAACCTCCTCCTAGAGGCAAACTCAAAACCAATACAATCTCAACCTCCTCCACAACCACAAACCAATACAAGGATCACCTCACAACTTGAGGGATACAACCCAAAGCACAAAGCTAAGAAAAGATTGGGTTACAACTTGGTGGTCTAAAACAACAACCACAAACTATATCTTCTCCCACACAAATATCCTATAGATTTAGATAGTAGATTTTTGCTCAAGTGTGGAGAAAACCAAAGGAATGGAAATCAGAAATCACAAAGAAAAATCCTTGGGAAAAACTGAAACTAAGATAGAGAAGTTCAATCAAAATCTTTTCCCAAAAACCCTTTCTTTGATTTTCCAAACCCTAACACAAACACCAAATAGATTGTTCAAATCAAGCTCAAAAACTTCTTTTTATTGCTGTAAAAACACCAGAGACTATGTAAAAATTCGCACAAAAATTCTTAGAGAAAAACTCTTACAAATGGGGTATTTATAGGCTAATCCAGAAAATAGCCGTTGGCTGTAATTTTTGCCAGAAATACCCTGACGGTCGACTGCCCGGTCGACCGCCCAACGGTCAATTTTTGACCCGTTGGCGCTAGCGGTCGACCGCCGGTCGACCCAATCAAACAGAGAGCAAACCTGCTCTCAGTCGGTCGACTGGCACGGTCGACCGGCTATAGGTGTAGCCAGCGTGCACGTTTCTGTGCACGTCGGTCGACCCAGACGGTCGACCGTCTACATGGTGCGGTCGACCGTACCGGTCGACCGATCAGCCTGGCAGACACCAAAACAGGTCAGAAATCTGGGGAAATAAATATCCAATAAATTCTTATAAACAACTAAAAATCCCCAAAAAATAGTTTTGTCAAATTGCATTGATATATAAACATGTGATAAAAGTTTTGACTCAAATATCAAGCAATTAAAACTATTTTTATGTCTTTTCATTTTTACCAAAAACCAAACCTTGTATTTTCTAAAACTTGGATTTTGAATAGAAAATACGTTTTGTCCAAAACTCTTCCAAGTGCAAAAACATGATATTAAACAACATTTAGGCATGATGCATATGGATAGAAATCCAATATTCATGAAACAGATATATATCATAGTTTTTGTCATTAATTCTAAAAATATGTTTTGTCATAAATACCAAAACATAAAACTCATGAAGTAGACTATCAAACTAAGTTTGTTTAAGCAATAGAAGCATGCATGTATATAGAAAAAATCATATATACACTAAACCATGTAAACTTGTTTTGATATAAAATCTATTCATGAAAACCAAGATCGGTTAAACCTAAAACCGAAAAACCAAAAACCAATATTCAAAACATGAAACGTGTGTGTTGTGAACTTGAGCTTATCATACTATTCTAATCTTTACAATTAGGATCTAAACCCAAAACTAAACTATGGTACCGATGTCTTCTTGTAGAGCGCAATCTCCAAGCCGACTCGATCCAAAACTCTTTGATCCACCGAGCAAGTGGTATATATGATCTTTGACGCTTGGGCTCTTGAATCAACATGTGGGTAGCTTCCAAATCATCTTATTGAAGCTAATCACCTACTAATAACTTGATTAAAGATCTGAAACTAAAATCACAAGATTATTAGTACACATAACTACATGAGTTAATCATCATCAAAACTAGAGTGGAAGGCCTTTGGGCCAACAACATCCCCAGCCGGTTACTTGTGTAGGCAACCCCCTTGATCCCTCATCTAAATCCCACTACCGATGCCGCCTGCGACCTCTTCAAACCCTCAGATTCGACGGAGACCATGACACTGCCGTGCAGTCGACCCCTCCGCCACCGCCTTTCCCTCCTCCACTGCCACGCACTCGACCATGTTCTGTGAGAGGTCGAGAACAATCATGTTCGCAGAGCTGAAATCTAGCAGGTCGCCGACAAAACAGTTGGAGTATAGGTTAAGGCTACGAAGGCGAGAGTAGAGGAAGATGGAGAAAGAAAAAGAGTGCCGTTGAGGAAGTTATCGGTGAGGGAGAGGGTGGGGATTCAGTAAAACTCGACAAGGAAGCTGCCTGAGAGCTTGAGAGAGAGAGAAAGAGAGAGAATATTGTGGTAATTTGGTAATTTTCTTTCTAAACTGTTAAAAAAATACAACAGCGGACTATAGAGGTATATTTGACCGTTTATAAAGAATTAAAAATAATTTAATAATTATGATGATTTGGAGAGTAACTTTTGAAATACAAAATTTAGGGATGTAAACATGAGAATAACTCAAAACAAAAACAGCGGTCGTTGGTTGTTATCTCACAATTACAATCACGTGTGATCAGTGTCCTGATGATCACCGCGCGTGTGAACACGGTAGTCACAAGGACGCACCTTTTCAACACCTTTGTCCTTCAGAAGCTTCTGAAATTTGTATTTTTTTCTTTAAATTTTGTTTTCTTTCTCTTAGTTGTTTCTACTGCTTTTTTTTTTTTTTTTTTGGCCCCTTGAAATTATTATAATACTTCTTAATATCAACATTTCTTGTAAATCTCGTCAGTTGAAAATGAGTTCTGAGCATATTTGCTTTCACAAGTAGCATATTCTGCATCCTGGAATATTATTTATTTACAAAAAGTACCTTTTTTTTCAAGGGTTTGATTCTTGTTTTCTATTTTTGTAAGGGTTTCAAGATCAAGACAATTAATTAAGTGTAAAAAGTTTTCATCACAAACAGCTGAATTTGTTACTTTCTATTAAATCATAAAATCTCTTTTTAGTTAAAAAAAATTACAAAATATTTTGATCTAGATGACTGGTCCAGGCTTCAGAGTTCTCTTCAGTGTCTAAACAACTGTGATTCATTCTAAATATAATTATCCATATTGTCTCATTTTAATCAAATTATAACCATTTCATATGAAATGATTGACCAGACCAGTTCCACCCTAAAACATTACCAAGCCAAGTTTTATTAGGAATTTAAAACTTATAAAAAAACAAAACAAAAATTAATAACTGAAAAATAAAAAAGTACAGTCAGCACACAATGGTAATAACTCCAAACTCAACAGATCTTCTCACGAGGGAAATAAAACTGTTGGAAACAAGAAGGAACACAATTATTTGGAAACAAAGAAGTGACAAGTCGAAACACTTAGTAAGTAGAAACACAAAATTAGTTAGTAAAAACGCTTAAAAGGAAAAGGATGATTTTGTCCTTTTACCTTAAGGGGCTGTTTGTTTCGCGTAAAAGTCCGTAAATCGTAAATGACTTACAACCCAGTTACAACTATGGCGTTTATTTGGACCGTAATTCGTAAAAGGCTTACACAATCCAATTATCACTCACTTACAGCCCAGTTACAGTTAATTTTGTGGTCATACAAATTTGTATTATTTTTTTATGTTAATATTAAATTTTTTTAATATTTAGCATTTTTAATATTTATTTGCAATATTAATTTTAAATCACCAAATAGTTAATTTTGTGGTCAACTTTTTCACTTACGACTTACACATTACGACAACCAAACATCGTAAAACACAATACACTATTCCACTTACAACTTTATATTACCAACCAAACACCATAAAGCTTACATGCATGTTACTCATTTACAACTGTAAAAGACTTTTCTAATTACGACTTACGAATTACGGCCAGTTACGACAGCCAAACATGCCCAAGAGTAGAATTGTCAAAAAAAAAAAAAAAAAACTATTGCAAATTCTTATTTCTACTCACTTCCTTGTTTCCAAATCTCTCTCTCTCTCTCTCTCTCTCTCTCTCTCTCTCTCTCTCATATCTCATTGCAAGCCTACAAGCCATTGATGCTGACAATAAACGAAAGCTTTCAAACTTTAAAGCCTTCTTCACTCCCTTTTTCTCTCCTTTCCATTGATTCCTCCTCCTTATCTTATACCTCTTCCTCTCAACTTGGAACAAACCCAACCCTCAACACTTCCTCTGCTTTCAATTCCTTCTCCTCTCTTCTTCTTTTGTGGCCAACCCCAATCATTCCCTCTTCATCCCAGTATTCGACATGGGTCTCTTAACAGCCAGAGGCAAGGTCTACAGACCCGCATCCGATATCGATCTTTCGGAGAACAGCAGTGAAACATACACTCAAGCCAACGTCAAAGGTGGTGGTTGTGTGCTAGTGTAGTAGTGTTTGAATTTCAGTTTCACTCTGTTTTATCTTTCTTTTTCAAATTGGTTTGTGCAATTTGTTTCAGCTCCACGCGTGGCTGGACTTCTTGTAAAGATTTTCGTGTGGATTCTGGAGTCGAGGATCCTGGGGCCGATCGCGCTGTACATATTGAAGAAGGATAATCTAATACACAAGGTAGTGTTTTTTGACACCAGCTAGATTGATGGGTCTGTTTCTTTCCTCTGTTTCTGAAGAAACTGAGACTACTGATGACGACTGTCGATTTCTGTTGGTGCAGTTTGTTTCGTCTGCTGAAATGGAGGAGCCCCCTGCTTTCACCCCAATCCATAACACAAAAGGTGCAGTACGTTTAAATCTGCCCCGTTACTCTTGACTGATGTCGTGAAGAGCATGTTTAGATGTGTCTGCAACATTGTTTCAGAGCACACAGAGCAAGAAGTTAAGCTCGTAGAGCTTGATTTGTCTCCGGCTGAACGGGTTCAAGAGGCCACAGATTGCCTTCCCGCAGGTGTGGGAGCTAACCTAAATGGCCGATCTTCTAATTTTAGGCGCTGGACGATAAGAGACTACTCGAGAGCTTACAACTCTGGAGAAACGACTCCCCTTGAGGTGTGTGAAGAACTAAAGAACTGACTGTAATGATTTGTTGTGAATTTTAGAATGTTGAGGTCTAACTTGTGTCGAAGGACAGGTGGCGAGGCATTTTTTAGCCGCAGTCAAGGAATCTTCGGGTCCTGATCTGCAAATGGCATTTTTCATCGACTACAGTGAACAAGATATTCTAAGGCAGGCCACAGAGTCATCACTTCGATATGAAAAAGGTCGGTACATTCTGTGCAGGACTGTGTTATACTTTCTGTAGGAAGAAGAATGTCAAGAATATTGGTTTCTAATTTGTTTCCCTTTCCAGTGAACTGCATTTAGTTTGTGGCCAATTTTGTCAGGCTTTCTGCATGAACAGCAGGTGCTAATAAATCATGAAGGTACAAGGTACAAGTAGCAATAAGTTGTAGAACGGTTATCGTTAACCTACCTCTGGGGTAGGTTATTTCCATGGTTTACACTCTTTTTTGGAGGAAAATAAGTAGATATTGGTCTTAGTTCGTATCAATAAAAGGTCCTAGTTTGTATTTTGCCAACCAAGTCATTGGCAGATACAAGTAGTACATATAATTAGTGATGCCGCAAGTAGTACATAGATAATAACCAAACAGACAAGGTAATTGGGGATTGCTCACCCTGCTTCACAGCTCTGTTGTGTCTCAGTACTTTGAATCTATTGTGATTGAGGCATTCGGGAGATCCAGTGCTGCCCACGCCTTCTTCAGTTGATCCTCCTTGCCCCCCCAAGCAATTTTTTCTGGGTTCAAACTGCAGCATTTCTGAGGTTTACATTAACAATCATTGTCTTAAAAGTGTGTTCATATCTTTGATTTTATGACAGGAAGCATATATACATATCAGAATAGCTATAATGACATGTAGAAACAGTAAGAAAAATAAAGTAGTAGAGTGGACTGCAGAACTAAGTAGCAAATAATACCAGTGTTCTAGGAAGCAAGCAACAATACTGAAACGTGCAGCGCTTACAGGAAGAAACAAAGAATACTGAGAGGATAACTCTCTCAGTGTAAATTCTGGATTTTCATAACTTGATGATTAATGCTTGAAGCAATATATATGAGCTTCTCTTCTTCCATCTCTAAGAACAAACATTTTAGCTTCAATGAAAGAAGACTTGTTTGAATAATCACAAGAGGTTTATTAGTGATTCAGGAAAACAAAAACCTTTCCCTTATAATACTGATATTTGTAGCATGTTTAAATTGCACTTTCGCTATCAACTCCAACTGCATATGCTGGTCAATATGACTAATATTGTAAAGGGTACAATTTCTGAAGTCCAACTCCTAAAGAGAGAAAGCAAAAAACACAGAAACCAAGCATTTTTATTATGAAAAAAAAACTTGAAATATGGAATCACAACACGAGACGCAAACTTGCTTTTATCCTTTAAGTTTCAACAATGTCAAGTACTGTGAACATAGAAGTTTGAATGCATGAGCTATCCCTCGGTCAACTCTTGAAGCGTCTAACTGCTCTATTGATCCTATCAGGCACCCCAATTTCAGTTCTTGATGGAGTACTAGTCGCAATTAAAGACGAGATCGACTGTATGCCATATCCTACTACCGGTACAATATGACCTTCTTTTCCCTAAGACATTTTTCTGTAGTCCCTTTTAAAGCAATCATTTTCTTCAATAATGGGACCTGACGTTTTTCATAGGAGGAACTAAGTGGTTGCACAAAGTAAGACCGTGTACGGATGATTCAAGCTGTGTCAAGCAATTACGGTTATGTGGAGCTATTCTTGTGGGGAAGACTAATATGCATGAGCTCGGTACTGGGACCAGTGGGATAAATCCTCATTACGGGTAAGAATTACTTTATGTAATCAATAAGAACATGTATTTGCGTACATTTATTACTTCATAATGAGAAATTAAGAGAGACTTCGTAGTACTAGTACAGTGGTAAGAGAACATTTGTTTTCTGAACTAATATAGGGCTAGTCGAAATCCTTATGACATCAACAAGGTAACTGGAGGTTCCTCTAGTGGATCTGCTGCTGTAGTGTGTGCTGGACTGTGCCCTGTTGCACTAGGTGTTGATGGGGGAGGTAAGTCGTTGAGCTTATCACCTTACACTTAACAGTAGATAAGCCCATCTGACTGACTTCTCCTTCAAGGTTATTTTTTTCTGCATGATTTTGTAAGGTTTTACCTGCAATTTTTGTATGTTTAACCAATTATCTTGTTGACTCTTTTTGTTCTGTTTCAGAAATAAAGCATTGTAGTATTCTCCAAATGTTAGGATATGCTAGTATATTATTTGATTAGTTTGTAATTGGGTGTGGGTGGACAGGCGCTCTGGCGGGTGCATTTGCGACGTATGTTTGTGTCACGTGCCCCACTTGTGTGTTCATGTATGCAGTGGGTAATTTTCTAAGGAATTAATCCACGCACCAAAATAGTAGAGTGGGTGTAATTAAATAAAAGAAAATCCAGCGCAAACACAGAGAATTACATGGAAACTCAAATGGGAGGAAACCATGGGGAGAGAAAGGGAGATTCCACTATAATAATGGCGATTACAATGGTGTTCTCTGGTGTGTTAGGGTTTCTGAGCTTAATTCATTGTCTCCCTCTGCATTGAAAGGAATCTATTATTTATACAATTTGTGTTTGTTTGGATAAGGCTATAGAGTTCAGTCGTGTTTAAATACTGAACCCTTATCTCGAAGGCGGTTTAGAGCTAAACATCTGGTTTTGAATTGATTGAGTTAGACAACTTTATCTAATTCTCTGCATTCAACTGTTAATATGGTTGATATGTTCTCGAGCTATAACTATCGAGTTCAAATAGGGATTTAGCTTATAGATAGATGTTCTCACAACCGATTCTATCTTCTCCTTCTAGCTATACGAATCGCTCGATCGAATGGGCACTCCCGGTCAGAGTTTCTGAAAATGGCCACGTATCCTCGCCTATTTGGTGTTGAATAGACACGTTGCGTGATCTCGAGGAGGTTGAAAACTGACCACTACATATGCTCTCTCTGCTCCCTTCTCTATGGAGGAGGTCAGGAACTCTCCCTCGAGGGCTATAAGTTCCCGGGGACTCTGATAGAGAGAGAAGGGAGCAGATAGAAAAGGAAACTTTGGACCTGAACTCGGGTCGATTTGTTGTCGTTTCATTTCTTGTCTTGTAGTGGCGTGTCACTACTGGCTGGCAGAACCTTAAATGCATGTCCCATCAGCTGCAACATTAATTAATTGTCACTTTTAAAAGTGCACGATTTTCTGAGGAAGGTGCGGCGTATCCGACTCGATGGTCTAAGTCTCATATCTTGAACCACATGTAGGGTTTTTAATCAAGTTGCGCTTCGTTTCCTTTGGGATTTGAAATTTTGGACGGTTGACACTTGGGAAGCCTCTCTATAAATGGGGCGAAACTCTTCAGGAGAGATCTGAACGGCTTCTTAAAAGTTTTTATTGCTAAAATCGTGCATTGTCTTGCGGGAGGTGATGTCTCATTTCTTCTTCGTTCGATGGAGGAAGGAGAGGGAGAGGATGACAATATTTGTTGCACTCCTGATGTTTAGGAGTTCGTCTATCAAGGAGTTTCGATTCTCATGATGAGCTTGTCAAGTAGCTTCGGCTCTCGTGGGGAGGCCCGGCTACCAGGAAAGACAGAAAATATTTTGGCTTCTATTGGCCTACACGCCTGGACTCTTGCAAGAACAGACCAGGCGGAAGTTGGGACTTGACCCCTCTTTCTTTCCTTGCAGTGATAATAAAGCAGGGAGCATGAGGGTGTTGGATGACGGTTCCGATCTCTGGGGCTGACCGTCTGCGTTCTTATGGGATGCTTGTGCTTTGGCTGCCCCCACTACTGAGTTCATCTTCGGAGTGATGGTCTTGGCATCGGTATCCTCTTTGCTTTGTATCCACTTTGCTTTGCAGGTTTCAATCTGTAGTTCGAGACAGATCTCTCTTATTGGTAGCTTCCTGAGGGTTCTCGAAGCCTTTGCCTTTCTATCCTTGTGAATTGTTGGTTTAGGAGCCATTTTTGGACACTGTTGGGGCGCAACTGAGGGCGTATCTAATTTTTTCTCTTATGAAGGACACATGTAACAGATTTATATTACTCATGTTAGTTGTAACAATGTTTGTAAGTGGATGAATGTCTTCAAAAAAAAATCTATAATAAAGCGGAGAATTTTGTAATGAAAGCATTGTTTGAATCTTGTCTTGTTTGTGATTGTGATTTGACTTGTTATTACGTCTGCTCAGAGAACTATATGGACTTTGAAGTGTTTGGAATAATTTGGACAATAGTTCCCGAATGCCCCAAGACATGCAAATTTTACCTGGGTGGAGAAGCCTCTAGCTTCGAAGTTGTGTTGCCATGCTGGTCGTCAGGGTATGACCTGAGGTAGACTGTTGACTTGCTCGTGCGGCCGTCAGGGCAGGTCCTATTGTTGGCTGGTTTTGAGCATCTGGCGCGGGCGAGCCTCCTCTTTCATGAGGATCCTGAAAGGGGTCACCATTAGGGTGAAAATTCGTACAGGCTGTGAGCCTGCTCGGGAGGCCATCAAAGTATATCCCATTATAAGCTGGCTCCGAGCATCCGATGTGGGCGAGCCTCTATCTTTCAAGAGGCTTTCCGAGGGGTCACCGTCAAGATGAAGACTTATATAGGATGTGGGCCTGCTCGAGCGGCTATCAGGGTATATCCCACTATAAACTGGCTCAGAGCATCCAACGAGGGCGAACCTCCATCTTTCAGGAGGCTCCCCGAGAGGTGACGTCGGGGTGAAGACCTGTATAGGTTGTGTCTGCTCCGACGGCCATCAAGGTATATTCAATTATAGGCTGGCTCTGAGCATCCGACATGGGCGAGCCTTCATCTTCCAGGAGGCTCCCTGAGGGGCGACGTCAGGGTGAAAACCTATATAGGTTATGGGCCTGCTTGGACAGCCATCAAGATATATCCCATTATAGGCTAGCTCCAACCATCCGATGTGGGCTAGCCTCCATCTTCAGAAGGCTCCCCGAAGGGCGCTATCAGAGTGAAAACCAATATAGGCTGTGGGCTTGCTTGGATGGTCATCAGAGTATATCCCATTATAGGATGGCTCCGAGCATCTGATGTTGGTGATCCTCCATCTTTCAGGAGGCTCCCCGGGGGGTGCCGTTAGGGTAAAAACCCATATAGGCTTCGGGCCTACTCGGGCGGCCTAAGGTATATCCCATTATAGGCTGCCTCCAAGCATTCGACGTGGGCGAGCGTCCTCTTACAGAAAGCTCCCCGATCAGGGTGAAAACCCGTATAGGCTGTTGGCCTGCTCGGGCGACCATCAGGGTATATCTCATTATAGGGCGGCTCTAAGCCTTCGACAAGGGTGAACCTCCATCTTTTAGGAGGCTCTCTGAGGAGCACCGCCAGGGTGAAGACCCGTATAGGCGGTTGAGAGTGTGCACGATGCTCGAGGCAGATATCAGGGGTAGTGAAATGCAAATAAGATAGCAGAAAATTATTTTTCATTGAATATTATATAACTTATACATAATATCGCCTCAAGTGAAAGGAGTTTCATTGCTTCTTGAGTTGGTTCTCATCCTGATCGGCCAAGGTGTACGGCCCTTTGCCTCTCCGAGTCACGATGGTGTAGGGACCCTCCCAGTTGGGTCCTAACTTTTCTTGATCCTTCTGCCGCGTGATCTGAATTACACGCTTTAGGACGAGGTCTCCGACTTGAAATTCTCGAGACTTCTCCTTCTTGTGGCTTGCAGTTCAGATTTGCTGTTGATAGGTCGTGATGTGGATTTGAGCCTGTTGTCGTCTTTTCTCCAAATGATCCAGTGTCAATTGGAGTAGGGCATCACTCTGGTCTTGGACCCTCCTTCCACTCGGAGACCAGGATGATCGCTTCGGTTCTGTATGCCAACGAGAACGAGGTTTCACCGATGGGGACATGTTTGGTGATCCTGTAAGCCCAGAACACTCCGGAGAGTTTCTCCGCCTATTTGCCTTTAATTTTGTCCAAACTTTTGTACAAATTATCGAGAATGGTGCGGTTGCTGATTTCAGCATAACCTTTGCCTTGAAGATAATAGGGTGAGGAGAATGGATGAGTGATTTTGTACTTGGCGCAAAAGCTGATTATTTGCTTGCTAGAAATTTCGTTACGTTGTTGGAGATGACGGTGTGGGGGAGCTCGAAGTGGCACATTATGTTCTGCCAAAGGAACTTGATAATCTGCTGCCCGGTGACTTCAGAGAGATGCACTGTCTTGACCCATTTGGTGAAGTAGTCGGTGGCTACCAGTAGGAACTGCTACTGGGGTTGTGCTCGAGAGTGTGGTCGAACTACGTTCAGGGTCTGTTTGGTTGTCGTAACTGGCCGTAATTCGTAGTTGTAATTGGTAAAGTCTTTTACAATTGTAAATGAGTTATATGTATATAAATTTTACGGTGTTTGGTTGGTAATATAAAATTGTAAAGTGAGAAAGTGTATTGTACTTTACGGTGTTTGGTTGTCGTAATGTATAAGTCGTAAGTGAAAAAGTTGACCACAAAATTAACTATTTGGTGATTTTAAAAGTTTTAATACTGCAAATAAATATTAAAGAAGTTAAATATTAAAATTTTTTAATATTAATATAAAAAAATAATACAAATTTGTATGACCACAAAATTAACTGTAACTGGGCTGTAAGTGAGTGGTAACTGGGTTGCAAGTGAGTGTTAGTTGAGTTACGTAAGTCTTTTACGAATTACGCTCCAAACAAACGCCGTAGTTGTAACTGGGTAGTAAGTCATTTACGAATTACGGAGTTTTACGCGAAACAAACGGCCCCTCAGTCCCATTGCATGAA
The DNA here is from genome assembly GCA_038442645.1 of Agave tequilana. Taxonomy (NCBI): domain Eukaryota; kingdom Viridiplantae; phylum Streptophyta; class Magnoliopsida; order Asparagales; family Asparagaceae; genus Agave; species Agave tequilana. Next base: position 29,781 of record JAVJIF010014857.1, read on the forward strand.
GGGTCAAGGGCCGCGCAAGATGTGAAGTCAGTGCTCGGCCTATTGGCCGCTGGAGCAAACCTCTGGTATTGCAGGTACTTCTTTACATAACCCTTGGTGTCGTCAAATATCTTAGGCCAGTAGTATCTTGGTTGATAACTTTATGGGCGAGGGAGCATCCTCCGCGTGGTTCTCACAGTGGACCTCCTACATCACCTTTCGAGCTTTATTCGGACCGACCATCTCAGATACAGGTCATAGTGGAAACTGGAGTAGGATTTCTTGTATAACGTGTCCCCGAGGAGCAGGTACCTAGTGGTCAAGTGCTGAAACTTCTTTGCCTCTGCCTTGTCGCCGGGAAGTGTTCCATCTTTTAGTTAGGTGATGATGGGTCCCTCCATCCTGGTGAGGTATCGAGGCGTAGGACCTCCCCAGTTGGTTGTTGTGAAAAACACCTAGAAGGGGGGTGAATAGGTGTACGTGCTAATCTAGTGAACTAAATGCGCTAAATGCGGAAGCTAATGCAAATTTTGCAACACACTTAATACAACACACAAGTGTAGCCGAATTCCCCGTGAAGGGCTCTGGACTAACTCCTCTTGATTCCCCTAGATATGGGTTGAGGTGCTATGTGAAGCTCTTGTGGTTAAGTATAAGTGAGGCACACACAAACAACCAAGCATACACAAGATATAGCAATATGAAATATGCAAGGTACAATGCAAACAATGTATGATATGAATAATGAATAATGCTTTGCACAAAATAAACAAGAGAGAGTTAGAGAGACAAGTTGATCAAACGCTAACAACAAGATATGTTTCGAGGTTCGAGCCCCTAGCTCTACATCCCCGCCTACACCACCGTGTAGGATTTCCAATCCACTATCTCCCACCGAGGGAACCTCTACCAAAGAGGATTTGTTACAACAATAGGAGTACCGAACTCCTCTCTCAAACACCACCTCACAACCGAGGGGTAGGCCCGTAGCCAAACAACAACCAACACCTCTACCGAAGAGGGTTACAAACCAAACTCCACCTCTCACTAGAGGGAGCAAACCACAAGCAACTCCACCTCTCACTAGAGGGAGTAAACCACAATCCTCAACCTCTACCAAAGAGGGAGCAACCCAATCAAAGCAAGGGTTTTACAACAAGTGGTTTCTTTCAACCACAAACTCTCTTTTCCCACAAACAAAGATCTTAAATAGATTAGGATAGAAGATAGCTCAAGTGTGGAAAAAACAAAGTGTTTTGAACAAAGAAATTCTCTTGGGAAAACACCAAAATAGATATGAAAATTTAGATCAAAAACTATTTCCCAAAACCCTAATTTCTTTGAAAATAACAAAACACTTGAAAACAAAAGAATGAATCTTTTTGGCACTTAAACTCTTTTAAAAACTTCTTTTAAACACAAAGAATGGAGAGAAATTTTAGCTCATAAAAACTTAGATAAAACCCCCAAGAGTTGGGGTATTTATAGCCCAAACAGAAAACTAGCCGTTAGGCTGATGTGGCAGCCTGACAGGCTTGGCGGTCGGCCGCCCGGTCGACCGCCAACGGTCATATTTATGACCGTTGGGCAAACCCGGTCGACCGCCCGGTCGACCCAACCAAACAGAGAGCACTGCTCTCAGGTCCGGTCGGCCGCCCGGCCGACCGTCCCTGTGGCTGCCAAACGTGCACAAGCCTGTGCACGTCGGTCGACCCCAAGGGTCGACCGGCCTCTGGTGCGGTCGACCCGTGCGGTCGACCGTCCTGAGCTGTCAGCCACTGTTCAGGGACAGAAAACACAAGTTAAAGTATTTCTAAAAATTCTTTTATGTCTTGTAAAAATACCCAAAAATAGTTTTATCATTTTGCATTGATATATAAACATGTGATAAAAAGTTTGGCTCAAATATCAATCAATATGAACTATTTTTGTGTCTTATCATTTTTTTTATCAAAAACCAAAACATGTATTTTTATCAAACTTGGATTTTTCAATAGGAAATCTGATTTTCCTAAAAACTCATGAATAGACATATCAAAATAAGTTTGTTTAAGATATGAAGCATGTATGTATATTGAACACATTTAATATACATAAAAACCATGTAAACTTGTTTTGATCAAACTATTCATGAAAACCAAATCCAAAACATGAAACGTGTGTGTGTTATGTGCACTTGAGCATATCAACTATACTAAGCTTTACAAATGGATCTAAACACACTAAACTAAACTAGGATACCTAAGTCATCTTGACGATCTTCCATCTTCAAGTTGACTTGCCCCCAAGCGTGATCCACCGAGTGCAAAGGTATGATCTTTAAGGTTTGGCACCGGAATCACCATGAAAAGCTTCTAAAATCCTTGTTGAAGCTAATCACCAACTAATATCTTGATTAAAAGATCTGAAACTAAAATCACAAGATTATTAGTAAACATAACTACATGAGTTAATCATCATCAAAACTAGGGTGGAAGGCCTTTGGGCCAACAATCTCCCCCTTTTTGATGATGACAAAACTCATGGAGTTATATATGCATGGATTAAAGTTAAGCTTCAAAGAAGCTCCCCCTTAACTAATGCATAAACAAATAAACATAATAAATATGCGATGAAGACTTTTAAACATGAATGCATAAATATGCATAAACAATAAAAAGGTTCTAGATACCAATGCAATGTTCAAAAACAAAACATGCTCTAGATACCAATTAACATTAAACTATATTAAACTTAATATATGCAAAAACATAAATATGCATATATAAAACTCATAAACTCAAAATCTTTCTCCCCCTTTTTGTCAATCATCAACAAAGGGGTAAACAATCTAAACAATAAAATGAGTGGTAAAAATCTTTCTCCCCCTTTTTGTCAATCAAACAATAAAAAACAATGTTCTCCCCTTTTTGTCTAAAAACAAAAACAAGGTCAATAAGGGGTGACAATCAATTAGGATATCAATTGAAAATATGTCAATGAAGCATCTTGATACCAATTGAAAATAAACAAAGATCAATAAATGTTATATGCTATATACATTCATGAAGAGGAAGACGCTAAGTTAGCTTCCCTACACATATGCATTACATGAAGGAGGGATGTTAAGCCCTAATTCACATAACACACATTATGTAATGCATAAGAGGAGATGTGAAGCTCCCCCTACACACGTGTACCACATAAAGAAGAGATGTTAAGCTCCTCATTACTAGATACACTCAACATGAATCTATATGTAGAAGAGATGTTAAGCTCTCCTTGCATATAGTCAATACAAATCAAAACTTTTATATTTTACTTTAAACAAAATTTTTAGATACCAATTTAAAACACAAGACATCTTGATATCAAAAGATAGTATTTTTCTTTTTAAGCCATATAAACAATTGAAATGACTATTTTCTATCATAAAGTAAGGGAGTGGAAATACAAATACCAATTGAAATATGAAAAACGGATTTTCTCCCCCTTTATGAAATACCAACAAAAACTATGCGTAGGCTTGAAATAAGATACCAATTGAAAACTAAATCAATTGAAATAAAGTTGAAGCTCAAGCTCTAGCATAAACAAGATTTGTGCTCAAGATATAGAAATATAATAGCACAAATAAAACATATATATGTGTATGAAATAGAATGAGTACCAATCACCAATAGATGATACTAATTGATAACATACATACACAATAAACAATTATGAGTATACAAAAGGATCAAATTGATACCAATTGAAAGAGTTCAATGATATCAATTGAAATAACAACACTAGCATGTGTATACCTCATAACACAACGAAGAAAAACGAACTAGTTAAAATGAAAAATTTTGTTAACTAGTACGAAATCCTTCAAGTAAGGAATAAAACAAAAAGTTTTTCATAAAACATGAAATCCACAAGATAATCAACACTCTAATTCAATTAGGCATAGACTCATGAAAACAAAACATGAGTAAATATAGAAAGTGAGTGTACAAATAAAGTGTGAATATCATAATCATGAAATTTTTTCATTAAGCTCAATTATTCCTTAAACAATGAAAACATGAAAATATAAAAATCATCTAAACTATTTAATCTTCAAGGCATATGTATGTCTAATACAAACTAAAGTACACATACATATCCAAAATATAATGAGTCCACAAAGATATATGCATGAAGGCACGTGGCTCAAAAAGATGTATATGTATATGAATAGTTTGGACAAGGTAGACATATACATGAAGTTAAATATAAACACATGAAAACATGAATAACTAAATTTTCATTTAAAAACAAATTTTCATTTCAAGGTATATGTATGAATTATCAAACATGAAGTATACATACATATCCCTAAACACAATTGAGTCTATATATAGATTTGCATGAAAGGCAAATGACTCAAGGGGTATACATGTATATCTTAAAGTTTGGCAAAATACACATATACATGAAGTGAAACACACAATCATAAAACAAATCCAAAAATAGGAATACAAGTTTAAAATGTATGAATCATCAAAACTAGACTATACTAGCACATCTAATGGGTTCAAATAAGCAATCAAGCCCAAACATATATAGATTTATTTGTGGCCCACTATATGCACAAGTATAAAAATCCTAGTCTTAATGAAAACTAACATCTAAACATGTAATCAACACATGAAGCATAAAATCAAGATATAAATCAACATGATAAACAAAAACATGATTATTATGAATATCCACATGTTATTAGATTTATGATGTACATGATGGCTAATCAAATATGAGAACACAAAATAATAATCCATATTAAACATGGGTGTCTCAAATACTATACATGTATATCAAGAATCTAATTAACATGGCATTTTCATACTAATCACTAAACAATGAAACATGCTATAAACAATGAATGTTAAAAGCATGAAAACAATAAATAGGAGTTAGGAATCGTTACCAAAACCTAGAAGGCAACTTTCTTTGTCTCCAAAACATGGTGGTCATCTCCACCAAATCTTTCCTTGAAAGTGATGCATCCAATTGATTTCCTTTAAGTACGGAACGCATCCACTCCAAGGTGCCATCACTCTCACGTCATGTGAGAGCCCACACCTACATCAAAAACACGAGGGTGGTCTTTGGTACCCATACTCTTTTGGGTCCATGGGGGTTAGTACCTTCTCTAACCCAAACAAAATTCTTTGCTAAATTTGAAACATGTAATCTATCAAAGCAAAATTTAGCAAGGTGGCCTTTACGTCCACAATGTGTACAAGTGTACACATGAGCATACGTGTGATGGTGTCCGTGAGGAGCATGTGTATGCCGTGGAGGGTGTGCATGAATAATAGATGGAACTTGTTTCTTTCGAAACAAAGATTCCAAACGTGTATGCCCAACAACACATTGGCTCAAAGTGGAGCCCAAACAATCAACACTCTTCTTCAAAACATTTATATCATTATTAATTAAAGAAGAAGTGTAGCATGCAATAGGTGAAGTGTGTGATACTACCCTAGCATGGCAAACATGAGCATCTATATTATTTTGCAAAACAATATTTTTCTTTAAACACACATCCAAATCATTTGAAATAGAAAATATTTTATTTTTCAAAGCAACATTCTCCTTTAAAACAAAATCTACTTTAGAAGACAAGTTTTCATTTTTCTTTAAAATAAGATGGCAATCATTTTTAGATTTTAAAAATTCATTTTCTTTAAGTGCAAGTTCTAATTGAGATCTCAATGAATCCCTTTCATTATAGACCTCAACCTTCTCTTGCAAAACCTTGTCAAATTTAGAAGACAATTTTTCATTTTCTTTATTTAAAGCAAGGGTCTTCTTTTTCAACAAATTATATTTTTCTATTAATTTTTCATAAACAATTGATAGTTCTTCATTTAAAGCATAGGGATCAATATTATCATCACATGAAGAACTAGCATCATCACTATCTAAGTGGGTTTCCAATTGTACCTCAAGGGAGTCATTCCCTTGGACCATCAAGCATTGTGATTCGGATTCTCCACTAGACTCCTCTTCTTGGATTTGTACTTGAAGCTCGGAGGTAGAGGTGGTTGTCAACAAATTCCACACTGCAAAGGCGGAATCAAGATTAGAAACACGTATAAGATAATCTTTAGGTAGCGTGCTTCTAATGGCCTCAAGGGCTTATGCATTGGCCCCTATATGCTTGCTATCACTAAGGTAGGATTCCTTGGTAATGGCAAGGTGAACCTTATATCCTAGGGTTTGAAGGTAAATGGCCATCCTAGTCTTCCAAATAACAATGTTGGAAGGGTCAAAACTAGGTGGGGTCATGAAGTCCATGGGTGCAAACTATATGTGTGCAAACAAGCAAATGCAAATGTAGATTAGCAAACAAATGGATCTCACTCCTAGGATGTTAAGCCTAAGTATCAGGAGCACTAGCTCTGATACCAATTGAAAAACACCTAGAGAGGGGTGAATAGGTGTACGTGCTAATCTAGTGAACTAAATGCGCTAAATGCGGAAGCTAATGTAAATTTTGCAACACACTTAATACAACACACAAGTGTAGCCGAATTCCCCGTGAAGGGCTCTGGACTAACTCCTCTTGATTCCCCTAGATATGGGTTGAGGTGCTATGTGAAGCTCTTGTGGTTAAGTATAAGTGAGGCACACACAAACATCCAAGCATACACAAGATATAGCAATATGAAATATGCAAGGTACAATTCAAGCAATGTATGATATGAATAATGAATGATGCTTTGCACAAAATAAACAAGAGAGAGAGTTAGAGAGACAAGTGGATCAAACGCTAACAACAAGATATGTTTTGAGGTTCGAGCCCCTAGCTCTACATCCCCGCCTACACCACCGTGTAGGATCTCCAATCCACTATCTCCCACCGAGGGAACCTCTACCAAAGAGGATTTGTTACAACAATAGGAGTACCGAACTCCTCTCTCAAACACCACCTCACAACCGAGGGGTAGGCCCGTAGCCAAACAATAACCAACACCTCTACCGAAGAGGGTTACAAACCAAACTCCACCTCTCACTAGAGGGAGCAAACCACAAGCAACTCCACCTCTCACTAGAGGGAGTAAACCACAATCCTCAATCTCTACCAAAGAGGGAGCAACCCAATCAAAGCAAGGGTTTTACAACAAGTGGTTTCTTTCAACCACAAACTCTCTTTTCCCACAAACAAAGATCCTAAATAGATTAGGATAGAAGATAGCTCAAGTGTGGAAAAACAAAGTGTTTTGAACAAAGAAATTCTCTTGGGAAAACACCAAAATAGATATGAAAATTTAGATCAAAAACTATTTCCCAAAACCCTAATTTCTTTGAAAATAACAAAACACTTGAAAACAAAAGAATGAATCTTTTTGGCACTTAAACTCTTTTGAAAACTTCTTTTAAACACCAAGAATGGAGAGAAATTTTAGCTCATAAAAACTTAGATAAAACCCCCAAGAGTTGGGGTATTTATAGCCCAAATAAAAACTAGCCGTTAGGCTGATGTGGCAGCCTGACAGGCTTGGCGGTCGGCCGCCCGGTCGACCGCCAACGGTCATATTTATGACCGTTGGGCAAACCCGGTCGACCGCCCGGTCGACCCAACCAAACAGAGAGCACTGCTCTCAGGTCCGGTCGGCCGCCCGGCCGACCGTCCCTGTGGCTGCCAAACGTGCACAAGCCTGTGCACGTCGGTCGACCCCAAGGGTCGACCGGCCTCTGGTGCGGTCGACCCGTGCGGTCGGCCGTCCTGGTCAGCCACTGTTCAGGGACAGAAAACACAAGTTAAAGTATTTCTAAAAATTCTTTTATGTCTTGTAAAAATACCCAAAATAGTTTTATCATTTTGCATTGATATATAAACATGTGATAAAAAGTTTGGCTCAAATATCAATCAATATGAACTATTTTTGTGTCTTATCATTTTTTTTACCAAAAATCAAAACATGTATTTTTATCAAACTTGGATTTTCAATAGGAAATTTGATTTTCCTAAAAACTCATGAATAGACATATCAAAATAAGTTTGTTTAAGATATGAAGCATGTATGTATATTGAACACATCTAATATACATAAAAACCATGTAAACTTGTTTTGATCAAACTATTCATGAAAACCAAATCCAAAACATGAAACGTGTGTGTGTTATGTGCACTTGAGCATATCAACTATACTAAGCTTTACAAATGGATCTAAACACACTAAACTAAACTAGGATACCTAAGTCATCTTGACGATCTTCCATCTTCAAGTTGACTTGCTCCCAAGCGTGATCCACCGAGTGCAAAGGTATGATCTTTAAGGTTTGGCACCGGAATCACCATGAAAAGCTTCTAAAATCCTTATTGAAGCTAATCACCAACTAATATCTTGATTAAAAGATCTGAAATTAAAATCACAAGATTATTAGTAAACATAACTACATGAGTTAATCATCATCAAAACTAGGGTGGAAGGCCTTTGGGCCAACATGTTAGACACTTGAATTTGTGATGTATTCGACGAGGATTTCACATCAGAACTGGAACTCCGTGGCTACCCCCAGTTGTCTAGTGAGTCAGCTTGATTGTTTTCGGATCTAGGGACCGATTTGAAATCGCATCGGGGGATTTTGAATTTCAATTTGAGAACGAGATGTAGGTACTCCGCCATCTGAAAATTGCTTGCTACGTATTCACCACTGACTTGGTTGAGTACCAGTGAGGAGTCACACTAAACTTTGAACCTTGTGACCCCGAATGTGATAGCCGCTCGAAACCTTGCTAGGACTGCCTTATACTCAGCTTCATTGTTGGACATTGGGAAACTGAGGGAAAAGGACTGTGGATGATGGATCCTTCTGGAGTGGTGAGGACAATTCTTATATTTACCCCTTACTGTTTGAAGCTCTATCCACGTTCAAGCTCCACCATTCTGGTTGGTCAATGTGCTCTGTGGCTCCCGTGGTAAAATCAATAAAGTCAGCTATGACCTCGCCCTTGATTGTTGTCTTGGCTTGTATCTGAGTCCGTAGGATCTCATTTCCGAGGCCCATTTAGATATCCTCCTGGTTGCTTTCGAGTTTTTTACGGCTTCTCAGGGGGTGCTCGGTAAGATTATGATCGAGAAGGTTTGAAAGTAACGCTTAATCTTCCTCGAGATGATGAAGAGAGAAAGCACCAGCTCCTCTAGCCTTTGGTATCTAAGTTTATAAATAGCAGAGGAATCGTGATTCAGATTCTTCCTCGGGTGAAACTGTGGCTTTGGTTTTTCAACCTCAGGCCCTTGTCTCAGGGAGTGACTGGAGGCGTCGCCTCTTCTATCTAGATGTATTTTTGCGTCCAGATAAGGATACCCCTCATCTTGGTGATGTCATTCTTCACCAGATGTTTGTAAAAAAGGTTGATAACTTGCAGCCCACTGATGAAAGCGTCAGCGGTTATGTCCTCGCTACAGTTGTATACCAGGGCCATCTGATTCTGAAAGTATTGACGTAATTCTTCAAGCTCTCTCCAGATTTCATCTTGACCATGAGGAGATGGTTATTATTCCTCTGGAATTCCTTTTGAGAAGAAAATTGGTTGTAGAATGCGTCAGTCACGTCATGAAAATTCCGGAGTGAATTCTTCGGGAGTGAGTAAAACTAGTGGTAGGCAGCTCCCTTGAGACTGGACAGGAACGCTCGACAGCAAAGAAGGTCATCGTGAGCGTAGACCGCCATTTTGTCCTGATACAGATGTGGAGGGGTCAAAGGTTCCCAAATAGTGGTCGAAGGTTGGTATCACAAACTTCTTCAGAAAACGGAGCGTGGTGATTTTTCCCGATAGTGGTGAATCGGAGAGTCTCAATCCGATATACTACATCTCTTTTGAAAATTGCTGGCTCGTTTGGTTGAGCTGCTTCTGGACCATATCTGGTGATGTCCTCTATGCGAGGGAACTTCAGAGTTCAAGAGCGCTTTGAGTTCCTGGAATCCACATCATCACTGTCGGTCCCCGACCGGTCACGTTTCGAGCTTCCGGTGGAGTGTGAGAATTTTCTCGGGTGCACGGTGATGACGAGGGAGTGCGCGCATTTCCTTCTGCAGTAAGGGAAGTTGTAACTTCTGAAGTGTCTCGATTTGTTTGAGTAGTCGCGTCTGAACACGAGTCGCTACGTTTTCTCACGAGTGGCTGCTTGGCGGAGTTAAATTATCTCTATTTGCTGGTTCTCTATCTTCTTTCACATAGTGAAAAGCATCTGGAGGAGTTGCTTATTGTTGAGCTGGAGCTCAGGTTTAGCGGCCTGCACCCCCTTAGCGATGCAGAGTTTGAATAAGAATCTTTGGCGTCAGAGATGTGAACGTCAGATAAGTTGGGCTAACGGTCCGCGGGCTCAGGCGCCTCGATAGTTTCCCCTTTTCTTTCGAAGCGGCAGGGGCGACGGTTGTAACGTGAGTGACATTTTTCTTTGATGGAGCCATATCGGTCGTGCGATGCTGTTTAGAGGAAGGATTATGGTATTGAATGGGAAGAGATCCTGAGTAAGAATTCAGAATCTCTCTCAACGAAAGCACCAAATATAGTGGGTAAATTCTAAGAAATTAATTCACGCATCAAAATAATAGAGTGGGTGTAATCAAATCATATAAAAACCAGCGCAAACACAAAGAATTACGTGAAAACCCAAACAGAAGAGAATCACAGAAAGATGGAGAATCCACTATATTAATGACGATTACAATGGTGTTCTCTGGTGTGGTAGAATTTCTGGACTCAATTCATCGTCCCCCTCCGCATTGGAAGGGATCTATTATTTTTAGGTTGTGTCTGTTTGAATAAGGCTACAGAGTTTAGCTCTATTTAAATACTTAACCCGGTTGACACTTATAAAAGACGAACTCTCAGATAACTTCTCAACTGGTCAAAATGATATCTAACTTGTCGACACTTTCAAAAGACAAGTCGCAGACAAGCTGACGATCAGTCTTCTTTGTGCATAGTTCAAGCCCATTTCAGGTGGATAGAGCAGTCAATTAAACCCTACTGGTCCAGCCAAACGATCAGCAGGTCTCGCATTGCTTTCGAACAAGTTTAGGCAAGCACAAAAGAGCTAAAATCTAGCTTCGCCTAAGCTCAAAGGCTAGCTTCGCTTGAAGTTTAGAACAGCTCCGTTGAGAGCTAACTTTTAGCTTCGCCTGAAACTTTATCTAGCTTCGTCTGAAGCTTAGAACAACTCTGCTGAGAACTAACTTAAAGCTTCGCCTAAAACTTGTTGGGAGCTAACTTCTAATTTCGCCTGAAATTTTATCTAACTTCACCTGAAGCTTAAAACAGCTCTGCTGAGACTTATAGCTTCACCTGAAGCTTTATCTAGCTTCGTCTGAATCTTAGAACAGCTCTGCTGAGAGCTAACTTATAGCTTTGCTTGAAGCTTGCTGGGAGCTAACTTTTAACTTCACCTGAAGCTTAAAACAGCTCTGCTGAGAGCTAACTCATAGCTTCACCTGAAGCTTGGCATAGCTCCGCTGAGAGCTAACTTTTAGTTTCGCCTGAAGTTTAACATAGCTCCGCTGAGAGCTAACTTCTAGCTTCGCCTGGAGCTTGACATAAGTCCGCTGAGAGCTAACTTCTAATTTTGCCTGAACCTAAACCTAGATCCACTTAGAGCTTTAGCCCCGTACTGGGCTAGCTCTGCATGGCGCTTGGAGATTTATTTTCGCCTTCGCAGTAGGCTGGTTCCTGGTCATGTTGACCATTTCAAATCCCTGGAGGAGATTAGTTGGATAACCACCCACTATATTAGTGGAGTTAATGCTCACTTTAAGGGGGGCAGTTATATCCTATTATCTTCCCATTATGAGGAGATAATTAAGAGGGTTGTCCCCCTCTTAATAGCCATAATGGTTGTTGTAGGCTCGCGCAGAGCCTACATAGCCTCGCATGAAGCTTTCTAGGCTTGCACAGAGCCTGTGCGAGGCTATCAAGACTATTTTCAGTCTTTGCTGATTTCTAGAGGTAGTTATACCCCTGCAATGCCTATAAATAGTCCATTCTAAAGCTAAGAAAAGCGTGAAAATTTTTAAGAGAGGCGCAGAGAGAGCTATCAAAGAGCCCAAATGTTGTCATTCTCAAGAGAGACTTTCTTCTTCCAGTGAAAGTTTCCGACATCGAATCGCTAATTCAATTCATTGAACTAAAAAAAGGGTTACAACAACCTAGTTTCTTCGAACTACTCCCAAGCTTCTCTTTAAGCATCAAGAGAATTCTCGAACCAGACGAGAAGGAATTCTTAAGCGGTAGCATCTACTCGCGTGGCCAAAGGGACAAAGTGGTCGCTCGCTGACCAGAGTCCTACCGGCACACTTCCCCAGAAACTCTAGAAGAGAGCATTTGTAATTTTCTTTTTAATTACGTGTAATTTTTTCTTCAAACTTTTATAAGTTTTCCCTTTTTCAAATCAATGAAAAACAAACCGCTTATCTCAGAGGCAGTTTGGAGCTAAACATCTGGCTTTGAATTGATTGGGTGAGAGTTCATCTTTATTTGATACTCTGCATCCAACTGTTGATATAGTTGATTTGTTCCCGAGATGCAACTGTCGAGTTCAAATAGGGATTTGGCTTAAAATAGAGATTCTCACAACTGATTTATCTCCTCCTTCTAACTATACAAGCCGCTCGGCGTTTGAATCGAATGAGCACTCCAGGTCAGAGTTTCTGAAAGTGTCGCCCGCCTGTTTGGTGCTGAATGGACATACGGTGTGATCTCGAAGAGGTCGGAAACTGACCACTATAATGTGCATGCACATGTTTGTGTTGGATGCATCATTACATGTGTGCACATGCATGTGTCATCTTTTCATGCTCTGGATGCAAGTGATGGAATGAAGCATTCTTGCATGTATCAATTCAGATGGTGTGGATGAAAGTGATGGAAAGAAGGCATTCTATGGGAAGGGGTACTAACATTGGGGTATGATTATGATAGTGCCTGGAAATTGTTCCAAAACCTAACAAGTACATAGGACATGCCAATATTATTCAATGTGCATACTGCACAGTAAAATGCTAGAGATATTAGCCCGCACTTTCATTATATTCTAGGCTTTCCCATTAAATTGGGATTGAGTATTGAAGCACAAGGCTTCGAAAGATGGACCAAATTTTAAACCGTCTCTACCTAACTGTTTAATACTAAATTTCTCACCGAGAAAGTATGAGCAATATAAGAACTTGACATAAGCTTTAATAAGACAGTTGGCAAGGTTCACATAGTCTAAGGCCTTAAGCTCATCTAACTGATGAGAAAACCCATCCATTTCTCCTCCTAAGAGTTTTTAAGGGCAACGATGATAAAATTACAATAAGAAATTGCATTCAATTCTAAAACACAAAACCATTTCTCAAAATACAATAAGAAGTGCATTTAAAACTAGAACAAGATAGAGGCAAAGAGTAAAATAAAATCCATTTCTCAGAGGGGACTGCTAATAGCTGCTAGATTACATGACCTTTAATTGTCATTCCAAAATCCGGATTTTGCACAATGTGGAAAACAAAAGTATTTTTCTTGTAGATAGTCTCCTCCTTACATAGGATGCACATTACATGATACCTAAATTAATTGATTAATCTAAGATTTTATTTATATTCTTATAGCAGTAACTGTACGGGGATAGTTTGATTGTTCTACACCATAACGCTTGTTAGTTATTAAGTTCTCACATGTTCGTTATTATTTCATAACCTCTTTCATAGGATGTAACTGATTAATACAACCTAGATAACCATGAAGCAGTCTTTGGGACATGGAACCATATACTTACTCTCCTATCAGAGACATTAATAAGCTAAACCGCTGCATGGCCTTGAGTGTACAATGACATGAACAACATATATAAATTGCAGATCATCTTCCGTCTACAAGAGATTATGGTGACTTAAAGAGCATCAAGAATCTTACCTAGAGCTTTAGATGTGTGGTACATTGGATAGTTTGTTTCCTTGGTAAAACATCACCTATATAACTTTCACAACTGACCATAACTTTTTTTCCCCTTGAGAAATAGTAATCATATACAAGCATCACCTTATTATTTTTACATGTTTAGGGTCTGTCCGAATGCCTGCTTCACTATGCGGTGTGGTTGGTTTTAAGCCAAGTGCTGGGCGCGTATCTAATTCTGGGTAATATATAAAAGACTACACTTGAACTGGTCTAGTGGATATCAGTAATAAACCTAATCTGTGTTCATCTCATTATTTCAGTGTTCTTCCATTGAATTGGACAGTTGGGGTGCCAGGGATCCTAGCGGCAACAGTAGAAGATGCTCTAATCACGTTAGTTTACTCTATACCTTGACCAGTAAATTTTCTTCTGCTGATCAGTTTTTTTTGGTGATTCATTAAAAATTCAATTAAGTATTCCCTTGCTTATTTCAGTTTTGCAGCTATATGCAATCCCCTTCCTTTGAATCAACCAAAATCTTCACAGGTGAGGAAATCACATTCCCATCGGGCCTATTTCTCTGAGATTTCAGTGTAACATGCACAAGTTATGGCTTTTTCAGAAAGTTTGCTACCATGTTGCTTCCTCTCTTTTACTTTAAATAATGGGAGCAACTACAAAAGGTTTCAGAATTTCTTCTGTTTGTGCAGGAAGTCAAAACTTGTGTGAAATGATAACCATATATCTAGATTTATATCTTTATGCCCCTTCGACAACTAGGGTCACTAACTGAGACTTTTACTTCTGAACTTTACAGCCTGAACTGAATTTCCCTTTGCTAAAATCCTCACATTCACTCGCCAACATCAAGTTTGCTAAATATGGGAAGGTTTGTGTTGAAAAACTATCTGAACTTATCAATCCTAAATCATCATAAGATGTCTATACATGCAATTATCAAGCTGACATTCCAGATGAACTTCTTCTTCCTTCTGAATAACAATAACATACTATAACTCGTGTTTGTACAAGCAGTGGTTCAATGACTGCATGGAAGATATCAGGACCTGTTGTGACAGAGCCCTGCACATGCTATGTAAGAATTACGGATGGAAGGTAATATTCATAGAAACTCATCCAATTATTTCTGTTCAATCTCAGATGTGCTGAACAGTGTACAAGCTAGGCATCCTATTGTGTCACTCTGTTTATGCCTATGAAACAATCGTAGAATTATCATCTGGATAGTCCCTTAATTTTTAATCCAAACGGAACCTTTCCATCTGCAAGACTGTGGAGGTCACAGTACCTGAGATCGAAGAGATGCGATTAGCCCACTACACAACGATTGGATCAGAGTGCTCAGCTTCATTGGGCCCTCATCTTGCAAAACTGTGTGTGGTTATCTTCTGTAGATTTATTTTGAATTATTTTTTCTATATCATTTGATTCGATCATAATAAACATAGCTAATGCTATATTCTTTCATGATATTAGGGATTTTTCTGAGATAGGGTGGGATGCAAGAATTGGACTACGCATCTATGGATCATTTGATAGCAAAGAGTATCTCAATGCTCAACGAATTAGGTATATGTACATCTCGTTCTTAGTTAAAGATTAGTACAGTATTGTTCATGGAAGTTCAATAGCCTCTCCACACAGATCATTAGTTTCTATCCAGTGCCTATTCATGCCTGAGTTTTTGTACATGATTATGATATATCACAATGTCCATCATTGTGGTATATGAATAAAACTCTGCCAGTGACTCCATAAATTGAATGGTATCTTTTCTGTAATGTGTCGGCAGGAATCGTCAAATGCAGTTCCACAGGGAAATTTTTAAGGTGGCGGATGTCATTGTCACACCTACAACAGGGTATTATACTTAACTGCACTCTCTTAGAATTGTATGCATATAAACTCTGTAAAGTTACATTTTGGATAAAACTTGGAATTTGTTTTATGTCATGATCTACTTATATAAGCAGCTAGGGGTAAAGAAATTAGATCATGAATATAGAATTAGGTTAGCATCGTAGAACATAGGTTCTCTTACAGGTAGATTAGCAGAGTTAATTGATGTTATCATTAGAAGAAATGTTAGTATTTTGTGTGTGAAGAAAACTAAGTGGATAGGTGAAAAAGCTAAAATTATAGAGCTTAGGATTATAAACTTTGGTATTCTGATAGAGATAGAAATCATGATGGGGTGAGTGTGATCATAAATAAACAATTGCTTGAAAATGTAGTGGAGGTTAGGAGGAAAGATGATAGAATTTTACTAGTTAAACTATTTTAGGCAGGGAGATTTTTAATATTATTAGTGTATATGCACCAGTAAGCGCCAGCTTTGGGAGGATTTAAATGAGATAGGTTAAGAGATACCCACTAGAGAAAAACTTTTCATAGGCGGTGACCTCAATGGGCATGTAGGAACCAGTCGTTATGAGTTTGATAGTGTACATGGAGGATTTGGTTTTGAGAAAAAAATGAACCAGGTAACTCGATTCTAGATTTTGCTTTGTCCTATGATTTGATCTTAGCGAATACTTGGTTTAGAAAGAGAGAGTCTCACTTGATTATTTTTAGTAGTGGATCACATACGAGCCAAATAGATTTTTTTTTTTAACTAGGATAATAGATAGAGGTAATTGCATCGATTGTAAGGTAGTACTGGGTGAGAGTGTAGTAATCCAACATAAACTCTTAGTATTAGATGTTCGGATTAAAAAAAGATTTAGAAAGATTAAACGTAAGTTAGATCCTGGTGGCGGCTAAAAGAAGGTAACCAAGGAGTTTTTGTAGATCGAGTAGTACATGAAGCAGATTGAAAAGCCTAAGATGATCCCAATACAACATGAAACAAAATTACTAGCTGCATTAAAAGAGTAACTAAAGATGTACTTGGTGAGTCACGGGATGGTGCTCCAGTATGTAAGAAAACATCATAGTAGAATGAAGAGGTAAAAACAGTCATTAAGATCAAACGAGACCCTTACAGAAATTTGAAGAAAAATTGTGATGGAGTGAGTTTTGAAAGGCATAAGCTAGTCAAGAAGGAGGCTAAGAAAGTTGTTTAGAATGTAAGAACTAAAGTGTACAAAAAAGATTATGAGAAGTTAGACACTAAAGAGGTTGAAAAAGATATATATAAAATTGCTCGAATAAGAGAGAGAAAGACTAAAGACTTATGTGCTGTGAGGTGTGTCAAAGATGAGAATCAGAAAATTTTAGTTTGAGATGAAGAAATTAAAGAAAGATGGAGAAAGTATTTTGACAGAGTGCTAAATGGTATTTCTAATCAAGATTTGGTGACTTTACCATTCAGTATCAGGATATGAACCGTAACTATATGCGCAGAATTAGCAAAAGGCTTTGAAGAGGATGAAGTTAAGAAAAATTATTGGCCCGAATGGAATTCCTATTGAGGTATGGAGATGCTTATGAGAGATGGGCGTAAGATTGCTGACAAACGTCT
Organism: Agave tequilana; assembly: GCA_038442645.1. Taxonomy (NCBI): domain Eukaryota; kingdom Viridiplantae; phylum Streptophyta; class Magnoliopsida; order Asparagales; family Asparagaceae; genus Agave; species Agave tequilana. The sequence continues at coordinate 47,144 of JAVJIF010014857.1, forward strand.
TTAATAAGATCTGGCTAACTAAAAAATGTTAAATGAGTGGAGAAAGAGTACTCTAGTACCTCTCTATAAGAATAAGGGTGATATGTAGAGTTGTTCAGACCACCGTGGAATACAACTTATGTGTCACACCATGAAGCTTTGGGAAAGGGTAATTGAACACAAGATAAGATAGAATGTTAAAATATCAAAAAATTAGTTTGGGTTCATGTCGGGGCGATCGACGGAAGAGGCTATTCATTTGCTTTGTCAATTTATAGAGCGATTTCGAGAGAGGAGGAGAAATTTACATATGGTCTTTATTGATTTAGAAAAAACTTATGATAAAGTGCCAAGAGAGATATTATGAGAGACATTGATGAAAAAGGGAGTTCCCATCAAATATATTGACATAATCAAGGATATGTACGATGGGGTAGGGAAAATGTCAAAACTTATAGAGGCATAACAAGTGATTTTCTATCACAATTGGATTGCATCAAGGATTTGCATTGAGTCCATTCTTATTTTTCATAGCAATGGATGAGCTTACTAGAGCTATTCAGAATGAGATACCGTGGTGTATGCTATTTACTGATGATATTGTCCTAATCGATGAGACGAGAGATAGGGCAAATGTCAATTAGAGCTATGGAGAAAACTCTAGAATCAAGGTTTTAGATTAAGCAGGGCAGATACAGAGTATATGGAGTGCAAATTCAGTAAATAGAGAATCTAAGATTATAGTATTGGGACATTAAACGGACAAGAAATATCGATGAGCAGTCATTTTAAGTACTTGGTTTCTTTTATCTAAAAGAATGGGGTGATCAATAATGATGTCAACCATAAGATCCAAGCCGTTTGGTTAAAATGGAGGAGCGCAATAGGAGTTTTATGCATTCGTAATATTCCATTATAGCTGAAGGAAATTTTTTATCGAACTGTTATTAGGCCAGCTTTGTTATATGGCACAGAATGTTAAGCTATAAAGAGATAACATGCACCGAAGATGAGTGTAACAAAGATGTGCATGCTTCGTTAGATGTGTGGTAACACGAGAAGAGATAAGGTGAGAAATGAAGATATTTATACTAAATAGACATAGCCCTTATAGAAGAGAAGATGAGAAAAATCGCCTACGATGAGTTGATCATGTGCGACGTAGACCTACAGATACGCACTCCCGACGAGTAGAGCGTATCAAATTAGGGCAAGTTAAAAGAGCGCAGGAGAGACCAAAGAAAATATGGATGGAGGTGATACGACAAGATATAGAGGCTAAAGGTCTTAGTCAAGGCATATTGCTCAATAGGAATGAGTGGAGAAAGTTAATCCATGTGCCCGATCCGACGCAATTCTCTTTTGGTTCATATAGCCTACCCCAAATACTTGAGACAAATAGCTTAGTTGTTGTTGTTGTCATGATCTATACTTAGACATAGAAAATTTAAATTTATATAAAATATGCATCAATCTCCTTTTTCTGCCTGTTTTGTGTTGAATCCAGCTACAATTTTGATATCTGTATGTAAATTCTTATGCTCAATGTGCTCCAAACTTGCAGTTTCTATCTAGCTCTATTAATATCACAATGTACATGCTTTAAACTACTTGCTTACTCAAATTAACATAAATTAATATCTACAAGTTGCAAACAAAGGAACAAAAACTCACAAAACAAAGTATAAGAAGTATTTTAATTAATATAGAATAATTAAGCACACTCTTCTACCAATAAAAAATGCATGTGTACTTGTATGAGATCATTGTAGTATAGAACACTATGATCTAAACAGTAAGTGCATGCACTCTCTTTGTTTAACAAAGATAACAATGAATATTTGGACTACAACAGATCTACTTATTCATTGACGAAAATGACGGACCGGTGAAGCCTAACTAAGAACAGTTGTCTCACAGCTTTTGACATCATCATGCTATGTATTTCTGGAGACTGATCAATATTATACGACTAATTTTTAACACTTTCAGCTATTCTTCATGTAAACAAAGACACCCTTACCTCTGACAACACTAATTTAATTAGATGAACTGATCTGATCCATTCAGTCAAAGTGATTGAAATTGTCACAAGTATTTTGGTTATTGCCAGAATCAGGATCCCATGTTTCTTCTTTAAAACATAGTATAACCAATACATAAAAAATCTAATTATAAGGAATTTGTGATAGCTACCAAATTGTAAAGTTTAACTACTACCTCTCTCTTTAATTTGCACGCAGAGTTACTGCATATCCCTTAAAAGATGATGCTTTAAGAACTGGTGAACTGGACTACATAAATGGAGGTGAGTCGAAGCCAATTTGAAGTTTATGTTCCTCCAAATTTTCATATTATTGTGCTGTACTTACATGCTTTTAGTTGGACATGATAACAAGTTATACATGTGAACCTTTGTTTTAGCTGCTCTTGTAAGGTACTCAATATCAGGAAACTTTCTGGGCTTGCCAGCAGTGACTGTCATGGTAATTTATATTTTTTTTTGCCTCTGCTTTGCATCATGTATCTCTTGGCTGCTTCCAAGTATAGACTACATTGTTTTCGTTCGAGGCTCTTAATCAATTGCTACTTGATAGGTTGGATGTGATCAGAGTGGAATGCCAATTGGACTTCAGTTTATTGGGAGACCATGGTGTGACGCAACCTTGCTTCATTTGGCTTCTGCACTGCAGGTATGTCTTGACTGCGTTTTCTGAACTCACTTGGGCTATTTCCCTCTGTCAATCTCATTAAGAGAGAAGGAATTCTGACAGAGTAGGATTATCTACATATAACAGGAGCTAACGTACGCGTTGCTACTCTCTAGGTTTTGTAACTTATTTGGAAGGAGACAAAACCTATTACTTCAGTTACATCTAAAATTTATAAGATTGTGATACTGACACATTAGCAGATAATATAGATCAAAGTAGGTAGTACCAGTTATGGAATTCCATAAATTTAGAGGTCTTATCGAAAAAGTCAAATATTATGTCACAAACCCAAATAGCGCAGGGTAATGACATAAAAAGAGTGATTTAACAATGATACAAGGGAAGATCCGGGTTGCATATCCATGCTGATTCCTAATCGCAATCCTTCCTATGATCATAGTGGTTCGAGGTTAGACCTTGATTTGAGTGTGCTAATTGTTAATAGCAAAAACTATTGAATCATAGGTAGTTTCTGCTCTTTCCTTCCTATCTGCCCTGAACTAGCTTCATGCAGATTTGTACAGAGGACCTGAATCATATGCCTTGATATACGCTTCCTATGGTCTTTGAATTAATTATATAAATTTAAAAGTATCACAAAATAGAGCCAAATGATGCCATCCATGTGTGTAGCAACTTACCAATTAATTTTTATATATTCAAGAAAAAAATCCTACAACTTTTTGGAGCTGTCGTCTTTAAAGTTTCAATATCTGAAGTATCTAGTATTACAAATTTAACATATTCAGAATTAGTCACATATCAAACTGACATGGTGACAGGATCTATGCATCAAAAGCTATCCAAAGCCAATGGTGTTCTACGATCTCCTCAAGAAGGACTAGGAGTGGTGGATACTATTATCAAGAAACAAACCATGGTTGTTGCATGAGCAGATCAGCTCCAAAAAAATTTAGCAAGACTTTCAAGAATAGCACTGGATGCCATAACATACACAATGTTTCGGGGGACCTTGATAATTGAACCATATGCCTGCATGGCCCAGATTGTGACGTCTATCATAGTGCATATACATTGAAGTCTCTGAAAGAAAGTTGTTCGACTTCACAATATATACAGATCAAATGTCTCTAAAGAAAGCTGTGCAATGGTCTCTTTTTCTTTATCAATCTTGACGTTGATATAATTTTTTTTTTTGCCCTTTCCTTATGGCTTGGGGTTATGGTCAGTTCTGGGTTTGGGACAATGCTATCTCCTTCTACTTTCTATAGGTGAATCCTCTAATTTGCATTACATGCCATGTCAAGTTGCCCAGATGAGCAAAAGAAGAGGTCCATATTAAACTTTACGTAATTTTCATTCAATACTACTGCAATATTACATCAAGCCCACTTCAAAACATCCTACATCCAGAAGTTAAAAAAATAGAAACTAATATATCATGATCTAGTTCAGAATATTACATAAACGAGTAGCAAATAACAATTAACAAAACAGAAACGAATATATCAAGATCTAGCTTAGAACATAACATAAACGATGTGAGATATAACATCTAGAATCGACATAACAAACTAGCTAAGGCTTCTGATGTTTACTAGAAAAGAAATCAGCTAACCGTGCTTGCGGCAACTTATCATGAATATCCCTCCCATGATCCTCGTGTTCAAGGAGATAATCAAAGGCTTTTCTAAATGATGCCTCGTTGTAGCCTTCACACTTCATTATTTCCGAATGAACCGTCAAGGAGCAGTCCTCTCTGCTCCTTGTGTCTTCCCCAGCCTCCTTAGTCTTCCTCTTGCCTTCCCTAGTCTCCTTAATCTGGGAGCTCAGGCTCTCGATTTTGCTCGTCAATTCACGTCCCCTCTTTCTTGCAGTTCTTCTGCTTCTCGCAGTCGAATCAGTAGACGATGGCGGTGAAGAAGAATCTGCAGAATCTGAAGATGTAGAGTTCCACCAATTCTGGTACGGAAACATGACTGCAGCAGCGCCAGCAGCCATCACGGCTAATTCAATTAATGTCTCATCGTCTAAATCGTCTGTGCCAGCCATCTGCAACAAATCAAAAAGAAGTAATATTGTGAGCAAGCTCTGATATCTATGTTCTCGTTAGAGCATTTACACAACAGTTGGCATGCAACAAAGGAGCTTGCAGAACAAGAGTAAGGTGTTACCGTTCAGAATCCAAAGAGCCCAGTTTTCCCATTGAAAAAAAAAAAGGGAGTCGAAGCTTTATATTTGCAGCTTAGGGCCCTGTGTGGGCCTAGAAGCAACAGTGTAAATTTAAATAAAGTTAGGGGCTTTACTATAAAAAGTCCCTTTATCATCATTCATCTCCTCAATTCTTTCCTTTCTTCTTCTCGATGTAAAATTTTTAATTACGAAAGAAGGACGAAAGAAGAAAAAAGGAAAACGAGGGTTTCCAAGTTCTAGGGCGTCTGCAACAATGGATTCCTTCGCCGGCGACGAGACCGCCCCCTTTTTCGGCTTCCTCGGTGCCGCAGCGGCTCTCTGATAGATTCTCACCTTCGGCAAAGGCATCGGAGATGACTGGCTGATATCGGTGGCGATTCCTCGGCGGCATCTCGACCTGCAAAATTGGAAGAAGAAGAAGCAAGGAGAACAGGCAACGCCAAGAAATTGAAAGAATTGGGGAAAAGAATTTTTATTGCTTCAAGAATTTGAGCTCAGACGAGCTCTTCTTCTCCGGTGAGCTCGGAGAGCTCTTACAGTCCTTCTTTAGGGCAAAAAATACATCTCATCATAAAATTCAGGCCAAGTGACTGATCCTCCTTTCTATTTCTCCAGCCATCTCCACCACAACAGAGCTTCCCCTTGCAAATAAAAAACACAAAATTCTACTCTATCTTCTACTGGAGTGTGATGAATGGTGAATACATGTTCCAATTGGTATAACCAATTCAAGATATCTCCATCACCCTTGAACATAGGAATTTCCACCTTAGGATTTTTTGGAAGAGGAAGCTTATCAGTTGTAGTGAAGGAAAACGGAGGCTTCTGATTCTTTCTCAAGAAGCAATCTGACTTTCCTCCGAATATAGCCGACTGTTTCAAATGTGGAGAAGTAGGAGGCACAAATCTTGGACTTCCCTTGGACACCTCATTAAAAGAATCTTCACCTCTTCCCAATTCACCTTGTCCCTTACTTACCACTTGGGTTTCTTGAAACAGTCTGGCGATCATTCCAACTAATTCCTCATGTCTAAGGTCCATTCTCTCTTCCAGAGACCGAAATCTTTCATCAATAGATCTCATCTTATCATTCACCTTCTCCTCGAGCATTCGGGTTCTCAGTGCCGTTTTCTAGTCGATAGCTCTGAATCGAAGTCACTTTGATCTTCTTTTTGAGAGGTTGAGCCTTCCCTGAGCTTGTTTTCTTGATCGTCTTCTCTCTTAGAATTCCAACCTTCATCAAAAGAGACTGATCCTCTCTGTTCCGTTTTCGGCGTAAGATCGTCGTCTTCACCTCCTTGATCGTCTGGAACCCTGGGATCGTTGGCTCTAATACCATTGATACGTACCTCGCCGGAAGCATCGCCGGATTCCGCCAATAATGCCAATCTGCAACCATCTCAACCTGCAAGTAGCCAAGAACAGGGAGAACTTGTACACAGGAATGGAATTGGGGATTTATTTGGATAATTGGGGAAGACTAGAGAGTCCCCAATCTCTCTTACAAATGAGCTGAGCTCAATTTTGTAATCAGTACCACAAGCTCCCTTAATGAAAATACATCTACCCTTTTATCTTCTCACTGGGACCGGGTTCAAATCATGCGAGTGTTTTCAAGAATCCATGACCCGACCCGAATACCCGCTTACTCAAACACCCTCGCTGACCTTGATCCAACGACTCAGAATGAGAGAGGGAAATACAATCCAAGGGTTGTCGTTCAAACATCATCCAACTGAATGCTTTATCCAACGGTCCCTGCTTATCTTCTACATTCAATTGATTATGGCTCCTGCGCTGAGCCGGAGCAGCCCTTGAACCCATCCTTCACGGCGGACCTCGTCGGCGGCAGCTGTGGAGTGTGAGACCGTATCACTCTCGTCTTCTCATGTAACCAATCGATCTCCCCCAACATCCCCTTAGGTTTTTCAAGATCTCAACTTTTTCACTGAATTTGCTCCAAAATCTCTCCTTTTTCAGGCATGGGAGCAGCGTACGGGACGGCGAAGAGCGGCGTCGGCGTGGCGTCGATGGAGTGATGCGGCCGGAGCTCGTGATGAAGTCGATCGTGCCGGTGGGCATGGCGGGAGTGTTGGGAATCTACGGGCTGATTATTGCGGTGATCATTAGTACTGGGATTAACCCTAAGGCGAAGTCGTATTACTTGTTCGATGGGTATGCTCACCTCTCTTCGGGGTTGGCTTGTGGCTTGCTGGGTTGTCTGCTGGCATGGCTATTGGGATCGTCGGCGATGCAGGAGTCCGGTAATCTTAACCCCTTTCTCTCTGTTTTGGATTTGAATTTTGATATCTTCTATTTTTTTTTTTCACATTATTAAATCCTAGCATTATTAGATTGATCAAATTTTCGATAAGGTTAGTTCCAGTTATCAAATGTTATTGCGATTAACTGGTGGGTGGAAGTCATTAGAATTGAATAATTTTTAGGCCGAGAACCGAAATTTCATGATTGGGTGATAACTTATAATTAGAGTTCATTTGAAGGTGGTTGTTCATTCCATGAATCAAAAGTTAAGCTCTTAAACATATTTAGATAAATTTCTTACATGGTGCAAATTATCTTAGGTAATATTAATTCTAGCAAATATTCTTGAATGTTGCAGCTATGAGCAGAAAAAGAAAATCAGAGCATGCAGCCTTCAAGAGTTCTTGTTAGAAAACTATTAGTTGATTCATACGTACTTTGCATGAACCACTAGTATCTGAAACTAGCTGACATTTGGTGTTTGAGGCATGCAATGAGCCGTGTACAAACATATTGTGTGGTGGGGTTAACTTTTTATGCCAACCTAATGCCATTGTCTTGATGTACATACTGTATCATGTACTTTGGTGGATATAGCTAAATATAATTACAACTAGCTCTAACTTTTATGTAGGAGCTTCGTTAAAGTTTTGACCTAGAGGTACTAGCAATATCTTTTGCATATACAACCTTATGTGGTTTCTCCCTGTAAATTAGGGTTGGCAGTGGATCTGGTCGTGCCGTGCTTAGCCATGTCTGACCGGGAAAAAAAAATTACCTTGGCCCATGAACGGTTCAACACTCTGTGGGCTTAAAACTATATGTCCATTTAGTGGTTAAGCCATTATTTAGAAAGTAATGCAGTGTGGATTTGGAAATGGATGCTCATATTGACAAGACAATGATGCTCAGTTTAAAGGTAATTATAGTGATCTAAAATTTATAACTTTTTTTTTCATCTTAATTATTTGTACACTTAACAAATAACTATTAGTATTGAAGAGTTGATATGGTGTGCTAGAGTAATTAAGATAACTTTTAATTATGATATTTTTTATAATACATCGATCAGTTCCAGTGGAAGTCAAAATAGAGAAGACCCTGATTGAAGGTGATGTTGGATTTGTACGTGGATGAACAGCTGATTTTAACTCCACGTTGGATTTGCAGGCTGTCAAGGTTGATTAAGAACATAAAAGCTGTATGTGAATGGATGAGGCCCATGAGGGATTGAAGAAAGTATATATTTTTTCTTTTTTTTAACTAATTGGTTGGACTTCAAAGTTAGTAAGCCAGAACTCTGATGTTTATCCTTCATGGTATAAATCAGACATGATCCCATGGGGTCACCAATTCAGTCTAAAATACTTAATTGTCTGGATTTGATTTAGATTGGGTGACCAAACTGAACCCTTCTATAGACTAATGTGAGTTTTTGAGTTAAAATGGATCCATTTCTTGTTAGACTCATAAGTTTTTGTTTGTAGTTTTGTGCCGGTAGATTACTCAGGCCCTGTTTGGCCCCCACCTGCTGAGCCCTGTTTGGCCCCCCCTGCTGAACTGCGTTGTGTTGAATGCAAGCTGCTGAGCTGAACTGTGTTGTGCTGTCTAATATTTTTATGTTTGCCAAAGAACTTTCTGAAGCTGTTGAACTAAGTTGTTGTAAGTGTGTTTGATAAATCTGCGGAATGAAGTGCTGTTGAGGAAAAATGACCAACAAGACAGTTAATTATATTGAATGTATGCATGTGGAAATTTCAATTTCATACCATTTTTATCTAAATTAATAAATAAATAATTTATGAAGTATAAATACATTTAGCCTAAATAATTGGTGGATTAAAATAAAATATATTATCATTACACTAAATACTTGAGTAGATGAATATTTGAGAATTCAAAATTTTACGGACATTCAAAGAACATGTTGTATACATGTTTATTCTAGTTTTACCAAACTATGGGCAATTTTATCATGTATTTGGTCTATTTCTCTAGTATCACTTGTTATATGCTCTTCAATATATTACTTTTTTAAGGGTTAGTTTTGTCCACTGAAGAGTTCTGCGACCTTTTTTTGTAAAAGCGACTCTGAGCTACTTAACTAATAAGCTGTTGAAAAGTGTTTTTTGACTCAGTAACTTAGTTGCTTTTTGGGTTACCAAATACTAGTCGGACTGCTTACCAGTTGAAAAGTTGCTGAAAAGCTGCTTTTCAGCGGGGCCAAACAAGGCCTCAGTCTTCACTCATGGGTTCATATTTTCCTTTAACTCAAATGCTAGTTCATGAAATTATTCATTTACTTTGGGCATGGCCATTTCTCTAGGCTTTTGAGCTACATCCTTTCGTTTATTACTTGTGTTTGAATCTTAAACTGGTGCCGAAACCAAGATTATACGGGTCTGTGCTTTTTACCACCCCCCCCCCCCCCCCCCCCCCTCCCCCGCGCGCTCTTTAAAGGCAATGTTGAAGTGGTTCATAAGCAATCAATATCGTAAAACGAACCTGGAAAACTAATTCACTTTTACATGCAGCTAGCACAATCTTGTTGTAAACCAAAGTAAATTAATGACCAAGTGTGACTAATTTTATTCTGGAATCTAAAGGTTTTCTGTCTTCATGTTTATGTAACAGAGCCAATGCACAACAGCCAAAGCTATTTGTGGGAATGATTCTCATTCTCATTTTCGCTGAAGCGCTAGCCCTATATGGTCTCATTGTCGGTATCATCCTCTCATCTCGGCTGGTCAGTCTCGGGCAGAGTAACAGAAATGCAAGCAACGATCCGTCTTCTCATGGGGCTATCATGATATTACACAGAATGCCAACTCAAAGTGTTATTCAGTTTTGCAATTTTATTATATAGGTCTTGCATGTATGCTCAACTTATTTTCTATTCATGGATCCTTTATTTAGTTGGTTGTATTAGGTGTTTCTAGGGGGGTTGTTGAGACATACCTTTAGATCTGCAGAATTTCAGTTGATAAGGAGGTATGAGTACTCTGTGTTAATCATTGTTTTAAATATCGGCTAACATACGGTATATCGGCCAAGATATCGGTATTTTATCCAAAACGATACGATAAGTGCAAAAATTTACGGGATATCGTTTTGGACCGATATTGGCCGATATATCGCCACGTGGCCGATATATCGCTCGATATCCGAGATGAAATATTTGATATATCGGCCCTTATAGTTACTTATTTGGATAATAATTATTATTTTTTACTTGAGAGATTGTTTTATTTTATTTTATGTTCATTATGGTATTTCAATGATGTTTTTATATGATGTTTGGATAATAACTTATTTCTTTTAATAATGTCTTATATGTATTTACTATTGATATATCAACCGGTATTTAATACCATATCGCGATATATCACCCGGTATCCGGTACCCGGTACATAATTTTGCCTACCGGTATATCGCCGATATCCGATATTTAAAACACTGGTGTTAATTCAGCAACATGGTGAATCTCCAGTATTTACTGCTTGCATGGTGGAGCAACATGGTGAATCACCAGTACCTTTGATCGAGCTCGGCACTTAACCTGTAAATTCAATGCTTAATAACATGGTGAATCACCAGCATCTCAGATTTCGTATTCAGCAAATACTGCTTGCATTTTGATTCCCTTCAGTCTGTTTTTAACTTTGAAGTGGACGCGAGCTACCGTGTCGCCATTGCCTTTACTTTTTCTTTTTTTTTTTAAATTTTCTGGTAGTTTAGATTTCTCCAAGACAAGATTGGGAATGATTCTCTAATTTATGAAATTTATTTGGTGATGAAGAAGAAGGGCATGTCAATGTGTTACATTCAAGTGGAGTTGAAAGAATTATGGTTCCAAATGCAGCAGCCTAATATCTTCATGATGCAGTATCGTAGTGAGACACTTCATGATACATTGTTTTGTTATCCAAGAAGCATACCTACAAGAGCAAAGCTAACTCGTGAATTGGCCTTTCTTAAGAATTTCATCAAACACCTGTTGAGCATTCCAAACTCCCAATTCATAGAAATCCAAGGACAGAAAAAAAATAGTTACTGCAGGTCTCCCCACATGAACTAAAATCACGTCTCTAGTAACATTCGCACAACATGTAGCAATACGAAATTACTGCCAAGGAGAAGAGTTTTGCCCTTGCAGCATGTCGTTGGTGTTTGCATTGATCTGCTGCATCTTCTTCTTCCTTCTCTTCTTGCTCATCGCCGCGATGGTAATCATCTTCCGCCTCCTTGCGATTCTCGATGCCAGGTTCTTCTCCTTCTCTATTGTTATTGAGTTTCTGAGCTTCTACTTCTCGATGATCATCATCAGCTTCAACATCTCCTTTCAGTGCTCATCTTTCTTTAGACAGTCTGTAGCCAAGGTCATGACAGTGTTGAAACTTTTTATAAACCGTCGGTAGAAAGTAGTAAGCCCGTGAAAACTTCTCACCTCACGAATGCTCTTCGGTTCCGGCCATTCCTTAATGGCTCTTATTTTTTCTGGATTTGCGAAAATTTCGTCCGAAGAAATACAAATCCTAGAAAGTAAACTTGTGTTGAAAGAAAAGCACACTTTTTTGGTTTAACATATAATTCTTTCTTTCTCAATACAATACAAGCTTGATGTAAGTAGTCTAAATGTTGCTCATGAAAGTGGCTATAAATGAGGATGTCATCAAAATAAACTATAAGATTTTTTTTCAAAAATGGTCGTAATACTTGAGTCATCACTCGCATAAATGTACTTGGGGTGTTAGTCAACCCAAAAGGCATAATTATCCATTCATATAGCCCAGCTTTCGTCTTGAAAGTGATTTTTCATTTATCTGCCGGATGAATGCGGATTTAGTGATAACCACTCTTAAGATCTATCTTAAAAAAGATTGTGCCACCAGAGATCATATCCAGCATATCATCCAACCTTGAAATGGGAAAGCGATATTTGATTTTGATCTTGTTAATCGCTCTACTATCCACGCACATACACCATGATCTATTTTTATTCCGGCATTAATAATGCGGGGACTGCACATGGGGTCATACTTTCTCTAATGAAGCCCTTGTCTATCAACTCATCAGCTTACCTCTTGAGCTCGGCATGCTCGGTTGGGTTCATTCAGCAATGTAGGAAGTTTGGTAGACTTGATCCAAGTACAAGATCGATAGTGTGTTAGATATCACACATCGGTGATAATTTATTCGGAAGGTCTTCGGGAAAGAAATCACTAAACTCCTCAATTACGGTGGTGACTTTCAAAGGAATAGTGTTATCCGGCATTTTAACCACTTTTTTAGTTGCTAGGATCATGATTGGAGCACCGTTTTTAGTTATTGATAGAGTTCTTGACACTAATCAAATTAACCCCTTTCGACTTCTTTGGCACATTAAGTTTAGGCTGTTTAGTTATGATCAGAAGGGTATCAATTGATCTTTTTACTCTCGTGTTCAAATCGACACATGTTTGATCGACCGTGAATGGTAACATCCTTGTCGTAAAGACATGGTTGTCCTAGAATGATCTGATCTACATCCATAGTAACCACATCATACCATATATTGTCTTGATAAAATTCATAGTCAAACAGGATAAGACATCACTGCTTTACGTCTTGAGCCATTGAGTTCATCCATGACACCTTATACGGATGGGGATGAGGTTCAACCTTCAATCCAACCTTTTCGATTATATTGGACGATGTTGCATTAACACAACTTTTACTATCCACTATCACTTTTTACTTCTTTCCTCCAATCTTACTGAATGTATGGAAGATAGTAGTTCTTCTCCAATTGTTCTTGTCTTCGTATTGTGAGAATACGCACTTGACGACAGATATGTGATTTGAGGGTGCGAGTCGAATACAGTTGCACTCAATATTAGAACCTTCCTGGTCATAATCATAGGCGTCGTCCTCGTCTGGGTCCGGTTGGTATGCAAACTCTTCGGAGTCAGAGTCGAGAGCTTCTGTAGGAACCCTGTCAACGAAGGCGATCTTAACTTCACCTACCACACTTAGCTGTGATGCAATCATAACCTTGACATTTACAACATTTAGTGGAGGCACTAACTTTGGGAGCATTTTTGTTCGGTGGGTTTACTAAGTTACATCTTTAGTTTTGCTCTTGAAATCATTCTTTTAGGAGGAGGATTGGGTGATATACTTATTGAACTGGAAGAGGAGAAAGTTTTAGACGCACTCGATTTTGAATCGAAACTCCTGTAAATACTCCTAGAGGGGGGTGAATAGGTGCACAAGCTAATCTAGGACAAATGATGTGAAATTTAAAACTTAATTGCTAACGCACTATGTGTAACAAAAAGTGAGCCTGAATTTCCCGTGAAGGGCTCTGAAACCACTCCTCTAGATTCCTCTAGATTAAGAGTTGAGATGCTTAAAAAGCTCTCTTGGTTGAACACAAGTGTGGGCACACAAACAATACCAAGCATGTATATGAATATGAACAATGTAAAGCAATGCAAGATATAAAGAGAGATAGAGTTGAGAGAGAAAGATCCAAATGCAAACACAAGGATATGTTTCGAGATTCGAGCCACTGCTCTACGTCCCCGCCTTCACACGGAAGGATTTCCACTATGTCCACACAGGACTTTCCACAATGGGACCTCTACCGAGAAATTACAACTCAACACCGGAAGTACAAAACTCCTCTCTCAAACACAATCACCTCTGCACAAGAGAGAAGGTACAAAGTCAAAGCAAAGAAAAACGGTTTACAACTTGGTGATCCTATGATCACAAACTCTTACTTGGTGATCTCAAAAGATCACAAACAATTTTCTCACAAAACAAAGATCCTAAAGATAGAATTAGAATTGATTGGTTCAAGTATGTGAGAAATCAAAGTGTTTGAAAATAAAACAATAAAGAAAATACTTGGTAAAACTTCTTGATAGATACATAAAATGAAGAAAAAAAATAGAATTCCCAAGACTTGATTTTCTTTGATTTTCTAAAACTTTGAAAACAAATAAAGATAGAGAATTTTGACACAAAACTCTTTTGAAAACTTTGTTAAAAACACTTGAGAAGGTGAGAAACTTCAAAATCTTGGGAGAAACAGTCCCCAAAAACCCATTTTTATAGGGGTCTAAAAATATGGCCGTTGGGATTCAAAACAGGCCAAAAGTGACATGTCGGTTGACCGCCCAGTCATCCGGCCAACAGTCATTGACTGTTGGGGTTGTCGGTCGACTAGTCGATGACCGCCCCAAAGCAAACTGCATGTCGGTCGACCGCCTGGTCGACCGAGGCCAAAACCAGAGAGCTGGTCTCTCGGTCGGTCGATCGGGGCCATTTTCAAAGAGCAGACTCCCTGGAACGGTCGATCTCCCAGTTAACCGCTAAAGCCTGTGCACCTCCGTGTATGTCGGTCAACTGATCGGTCGACCGATCAGTCGACTGTTAGCAGCCCAAAAATCATGGTTATAGGTTGATATATTTGGTCTTTTCAATACCTATAAAATCTCATAAAAACACATAAAATTCACAAAATAAGTTCATGTAAGCACTTGAAATACAAATATGTTTGATAGAAAATCAACCCATATTACAAACAATTTGAATTATTTTTGAAACATAGAAATTAAGCTTGAAACTAAAAACTGTATTTTCAAAAACTCGTTTTATTTTTGTCTTCAAGAGTTTTTGAGAAGACTTCAAAATGAAAAACTATTTCTCAAAAACTTGTTCAAATACAAAAACAAAATATTGAAATACATTTGAAGTATAGTGTGTATGGATAGAATCCAATACACATATAAAAGATATATCTATGTTTTTGACATAAATCTAAAAACTAAGTTTTGATAAAACAAAACTTAAAACACATGAACTAGAAGTATCAAAATAAGTTTTTTTAAATATGAAACAATAATGTATATGAATGAAATTCAATACACATTTAAACATGTAAAACTTGTTTTGATTCTATCTATTCATAGAAAGCATATATGTTTTCTTGAAAATCCAAAACCCGTTATACTGAAACTAAAACTTTTGGAACTTTTGTGTGTGTGTGTGTAAACTTGAGCCTATTAAGACCAAGCTATTCTTACACAAGATCTAAACAAAAACTAAACAAACTGAAGTTTTCTTGTAGATCTCTCCAAGCCGACTCGATTCAAACTTGATTCAAAGGAGCTACATGTGATCGTTGCGATGTAAGCTTTTGAATCAATACTTGTTTGTTTCAACACTTTGACTGTGAGTTTCTTATTGAAGTCAAACCACTACTTAGATCTTGATCAATAACTGAAACTATATAAATACAAGATCATTAGCAAACTAACCTTCATAAGTTAGTCATCATCAAAACTAAGATTAAGGGCTTCTGGGCCAACAATCTCCCCCTTTTTGATGATAACAAAACTTATGAGGTTATATATGCATTAATTAGGGATAAGCTTCATAGAAGCCTATCCTTAACTTATGCATATGAATAAAATAATAAAGAGATAAAATATAGCTCAAGATACCAATATATATATATATATATATATATATATATATATATATATATATATATATATATATATATATATATATATATATATATATATATATATATATATATATATATATGCATATATAAACCCAAATTCTTCTCCTCCTTTTTGTCACTCATCAACAAAGGGGTGAAGATAAACAAACGATGCCAATAAATATTTTAAAAAAATTTGATACTAATAAATAATCAATTGAAAGAGACCAATTGAAAGTGAAACCATCTTTTTATCAATAAAATAATAAAATATTTTTTTACCAATTGATATCAATAGAAGGACATGATACCAATTGAAAGTAAAAGTCAATTTTTTTTAGGTAAACACTAAAATCATTTATAATAAAGATACCAAATTGAGAATAATACCAATTAAGATTATTGATACCAATATTGGAGATGTTAGCATATATCAAAACAAAATATGTTTCATCATACAGAGTGGGAGTAAGATACTAATTGAAAATAAAATCAATTGAAAGATAAAACAAGATTTTTCTCCCCCTTTATGAAATACCAATGAAAATAATGTATAAACTTGTAAAGATACCAATTATCATTAAGAACATAAAATTTAACATAAAATCAATTTGTGCTATATGTATGAACATTGTAAAATAAGCGCAAGAAAACATCTATATGTATGTATGATCAGAACAATATAATATCAATTGAAATGTAATGCATACATATAGAAAACATGAGTATACAAAATGAATTTTATTAAATCATGTATAACTCATAACTACCTCCCTTTCATGCACATTTTAAATAGATTTTCAATTTGAGCGTACAATGGCAGGATCGCCCATCTGTCCTTCGGTTGGTAGGGGTTTTCAAAAATATGATTTGAAAATACTTTTAGCATATTTGAAAACTATACCAAATTAAAGAATAAAAAAACTAGTTTTATGATAATTTTGAATACTAGTACGAAATTCTTCAAGTAAGAAATAAAATAAATATATATATTCCATAATATATGAAAACTATACGAGAATCGACACTCAAAAATCTATAAAGCTCATATAGGCTCATGAATCAAAATCATGAGTAAACAGAAGATATATAGAGTGTACAAGAATTATGTAATCAACAAAATCATAGAAATGAGATAATTAAGCTCAAGTAAGATTCCTTACTCAAAAGCATGAATTTATCAAAACTTCAAATTTTTTAATCAAAACTAAACAAGTTTCAAGGTATCTGTATATTTTGTCTAAACATACATATCCAAAACATAAATTAGTCCACAAGAATAGTATATTGTATGAAAATAAGTGACTTTAAGATAGACATGTATATCTAATAGTTTTTAACAAAATTAACATGTACATGAAGTAAAACATAAAAACATGTACATAAAAAAGGGAAAACAAGTAAAGATGCAAGAATCATGAAAACTAGGTTATACATGTATATCTAATGAGTACAAATGAGCAATGAAGTACAAACACTTAATAATCAAGTGTAACTCACTAATTGTACAAGTATAAATAAAGTTTTAATAAAAACTACATTTAAACAAGTAATCAAAACATGAAGTGCAAAATATAAACAAACATGATTATTAGGGTAAATGCACGTGTATTAGGACTAGGATATGCATAGTAGTTAAACTATAATGAGAACACAAAAATATGAATTCAATGGACATGGGTATATCTCAAAGACTATTTATGTATATCACAAGTCTAATTAACATTGCATTAAACATAATGAACATGAAAAACATGACATGCTAAAAACATCAATATAAACATGTAAACAAAAATGAGAGTTAGAGATAGTTATCAATTCATATGAACCAATCTCTAGATTTTCAAACCATGGTAGTTTTCCACTTAAACATCCCTTGAAAGTGATGCATCCAAGAATATGATCTTTTGGTTCGAAACACATCAACCATCAAGGCACTGATACTCACACGTCGTGTGAGAGCCCACACCTACATCAAATAAAATAGGGGCAGATTTTGGTACCCATATCTTTTTGAGTCCATGGGGGTTAGCACCTTTTCTAACCCAAATAAACTTATTTGCAAAATTTAAATTATGTATTTTTCATAACAAGATTTTGCAAGGTGGTCTGTACGTCCATAATGTATGCAAGTGTACACATGAGCATATATGGTGTCATGTGTGTGAACATGATGAGCATGTGTATGTTGTGGTGAGTGTGCATGACTATGTGGTGCATGTTTCTTGCGAAACATGAATTCCAATTTCTTGTGGTCCATAACACATTGGCTCAAAGTGGAGCCCAAACAATCAACACTTTTCCTCAATATACAAATATCATTATTAATACTTAAAAAAGAAGTGGAATAAGTAACATGTTTATCATTAGAGATGAAAATATAGTAGCATGGCAAACATGTGAAGCAAAATTATTTTTTAAAGAAACATTTTCTAAAGAAATAGATTCTAATTCTATAGAAATTAAAACAATTTTATTTTTCAAAGAATCATTTTCTTTTAAAACAAAATCAAGTTTTCAAGACAAAACCTCATTTTTCTTCAAAACATCTTTAAGCTACTTTTATTTTTCCAACGTTTATTTTTATTTAAGGTAAGATCAAGTTGAACTTTCAATGAATCATTTTCATTTAAAATTTCAACCCTTTCTTGCAAGACCAAATCAAGTTTTGGAAATAAATTTTTATTTCTTCTTTTAATTCAAAACTCCTGTTTTTCAAATCTTTGTACTTTGAATCAAGTTTCACAAAACATGGAAAGGTCTTCATTTAAAGCATATGCATCTATAGAATTATTATCACATAAAGAACTAACACCATCATCTAGTTGAATATCTGAAATTACCTCAAGGGAGTCATTCCCTTGGACCATGAAGCAAGCTTTGTCGGACTCATTTCCACTAGATTCTTTCTCCAAAATTTTTTTGTTTGTTCCTTGGGAGAAGTCAATGTGTTCCATACTGCAAACGTGAAATCACAATAAGAAATTGAAGAAAGATAATTTTTGCTAAGTGTGTGCCTAAATGCCTCTAAGGCTTGTGTATTGGCCTCTAGGTGCTTGTCATTATCAACATATGATTTCTTTGTAGTGGCAAGTTAAACATGCAATCTTAGGGCTTTGAGGTATGCACTCATCTTAAATTTTCACATATCGATGTTGGAAACATCATACATGGGAGGGGCAAGAAATCCATGAGTGTATAAACTATATGTGTGCAAAAGTAAATCTAGATTAGCAATCCAAGGATCACACTCCTAGGTGTTTAAACCGAATATCAAGAGCGTAGGCTCTGATACCAATTATAAGTACACTTAAAGGGAGGGTGAATAAGTGTACAAGCTAATCTAGGACAAATGATGTGAAATTTAAAACTTAATTGCTAACACACTATGTGCAACAAAGAGTGAGTCTGAATTCCCCGTAAAGGGTTCTGAAACTACTCCTCTAGATTCCTCTAAATTAAGAGTTGAGGTGCTTTAAAAGCTCTCTTGGTTGAACACAAGTGTGGGCATACAAACAAACCAAGCATGTATATGAATATGAACAATGTAAAGCAATGCAAGATATAAAAAGAGATAGAGTTAAGAGAGAAAGTTTCAAACGCAAACACGAGAATATATTTCGAGGTTCGAGCCACTACTCTACATCCCCGCCTTCACACAAAAGGATTTTCACTATGTCCACACAGGACCTTCCACAAAGGAACCTCCACCGAGGAATTACAACTCAACACCGGGAGTACACAACTCATCTCTCAAACACAATCACCTCTGCACAGAGGGAAGGCACAAAGCCAAAGCTAAAAAAAATGGTTTACAACTTGGTGATCCTATGATCACAAACTCTCACTTGGTGATCTCAAAGGATCACAAACAATTTTCTCACAAAACAAAGATCCTAAAGATAGGATTAAAATTGATTGGCTCAAGTATGTGAGAAATCAAAGTGTTTGAAAATAAAAGAACAAAGAAAATACTTGGAAAAATTTCTTGATGGATATATAAAATGAAGAACAAAATAGAATTCCCAAAGACTTAATTTTCTTTGATTTTTCAAAACTTTAAAAATAAATAAAGATAGAGAATTTTGACTCAAAACTCTTTAGAAAACTTTATTAAAAAACACTTGAGAAGGTGGGAAATTTTAAAAATCTTAGGAGAAACAGCCCCCAAGACCCATTTTTATAGGGGTCTGAAAATTTAGCCGTTGGGGGTTCAAAACCGGTCAAAAGTGACATGTCGGTCGGCCGCCTGGTCGACCGGCCAACGGTCAGATTTCTGACTGTTAGGATTATTGGTCGACCATTTGGTCGACCGCCCCAAGGCAAACTGCCTGTCGGTCGACCGCCCGGTCGACCGAGGCCAAAACCAAAGAGCTGGTCTCTCTGGTCGGTCGACCGGGTCATTTTCAAAGAGCAGACTCTCTGAAACGGTTGATCGCCTGGTCGACCGCTAAAGCCTGTGCACGTCGGTCGACCGGTCGGTCGACCGTTAGCAGCCCAAAAACCAGGGTTATAGGTTGAAATATTTGGTCTTTAAATACCTATAAAATCTCATAAAAACACATAAAATCTACAAAAATAAGTTCATGTAAGCACTTGAAATACAAATATGTTTGATCAAAAATCAACCCATATTACAAACAATTTGAACTATTTTTAAGGCATAGAAATTAAGCTTGAAACTAAAAACTATATTTTCAAACACTCGTTTTATTTTTGTCTTCAAGAGTTTTTGAGAAGACTTCAAAATAAAAAACTATTTCTCAAAACTTGTTCAAATACAAAAATAAGATATTGAAATATATTTGAAGCATAGTGTGTATGGATAGAATCCAATACACATATAAAAGATATATTTATGCTTTTGACATTAAATCCAAATATTTTGGTAAAACAAAACTTAAAACACATGAACTAGAATCATCAAAATAAGTTTTTATACAATATGAAATAATAATGTATATGGATGAAATTCAATATACATTTAAACATGTAAAACTTATTTTGATTCTATCTATTCATGAAAATCATATATGTATTCTTGAAAATCCAATACACCGAAACTAAAACTTTTGAACTTTTGTGTGTGTGTAAACTTGAGCATATCAAGACTAAACTATCCTTACACAATCTAAACAAAAACTAAACAAACTAAAGTCTTCTTGTAGATCTTCATCTCCAAGCCGACTCGATCCAAACTTGATCCAAAAAAGCTAGATGTGATCATAGTGATGTGAGCTTTTGAATCAATACTTGTTTGCTTCAACAGTTTGACTGTGAATCTCTTGTTGAAGTCAAATCACTACTAAGATCTTGATCAATAATTAAAACTATATAAACAAGATCATTAGAAAACTAACCTTCATAAGTTAGTCATTATCAAAACTAAGGTCAAGGGCCTCTGGGCCAACAACTCCTAGTCTTGTAGTTAGACTTAAGAGAATCTAGATCTTGAACTAACACATAGGTCTTTTTTAACTGAGTGACTCCTCTAGGTAACAGTTCGGCTCGTAAGTCTTCTCTAAGTTCGGCTCTAAATCTAAAAGAAATTTGATTTTATCCTTCCTTATTGATGGAACTGCATCTAATGAGGAACTCGTTGAATTTTGCAACATATTCCTTTACCAATTTGTTGCCTTGAGTGTATTGATGTTACTTGTCCATAAGACGTTCACTAAATAATGGTGGTGCATATTTGATTTCTAACTCTTCTTTCATCCTGTCCCATGAGTCAATCGGTTGATGACTTCGAACTATAAATTTATTCTCGAAGTTGGTCCAATACTGACTAGCTTGACCAATCAGTTTCATTACAGCGAACTTAACTTTTTCAGGGTCAGTGAGATCGTAACATGTGAAGTACTTGTCTAGTTGTAGTATTTATTCTATAAAAAGTTGTGGGTCTTGACATCCATCAAAGTTGGGGACATCGCTATTAAGAAATTGATCATCGGAATTGGGTAAGTTATCATTGTTATCACGATGGTTATTTTGCGGTGGGGTTGAATTTTCTCCAATAGTTCAAGGTCTCATGGTAAGTCATTAATTTGTCCACTTTTTCATCATTTTGTCCATTCTCTCATCTAATCTCTTAAGGGTATCTAACTTGGTATTCATCTCAACGATCAGTGCAACAATTTGCTAAGAATACATTGGGCTGGGTTGGGTTCTCTAGATTTGTCTAATAAATATGATGTAACACTATGGTTGTCATGCAATGTATGAGTCCGGTTAATTGTCATTGTCATCTATATTTTATACCACTTTTATGCCTATTTTGTTATACATTTAATTTTGCATGAGTATTTTTGTTTATTTTTTACAAAAATTAGGTCAATAGCCCAAATTAAAGAAAAGATACTGAAAAGAGAAAATTGGTGTACAAAAAGAAGATCGTAGCGGGTTATCACAAGATCAGGACATCTAGAGACAAAGCAAACTTGCAAACAAAAAATACATAGTAAAAGGAAGCATCTACCAAAATTTTAAAGTCAAATTCAACAATTTTAGTTGTATAGCCAAAATTTCGAGCTATTGACTGGTCAAACAGAGGCCAGAATAGCTTCCTATAGTAATTTAGATTCAGACACATCTAAGTTTTTTGATCATAAGTTTTGCTGTAGAAATCCAAATAAAGTGATTCAAGGCTATAGAAAGATAATTGACAAGGCTACAATTCTTGTATTGACAACTTTTCTAGTTAAATCATTGATTGTCCGTTTCAGTAATTACCACCAGGTGGCTGCAGCATAAATCTGAATCAAATTTCAACATTAAGTTTAAGTCGGATTTGGAGTCCTATTGTATCTCTAATTGGAATATGGTTCTGAGGTCTATATAAAGGGCTGCAATCTCTTATAATTATATCATCAAATTCTTTCAATAAGTTTTATAACTCTTTTCTATTTTCTATTTCTATATAAAGTATTGACCTTCGGAGAGAAATTCTGAGCTTTAAAGTTGAAGAAGACCAGAGGAGGAAGAGCATCTAGGGTTTCTCCAAATTGTCATTTTATAATTTTTTTTATTTTTTATTTTATTTTATGATGAAGTCCATGTTAAATACCATATTTTGAACTCTCTCTTTCATGAACTAATTCTCCATAGCTCGGCATTGATGTAGGCTAGTATTATGATAATATAATCTTATTGTTTTGTGCTAGACTACTATTCTGTGCTTCATGTTATATTTCATTACATGTTAAGTTTCTTTTTCCAATTTTCTAGTTATTAATTGGTGGTCAACAATTATATGGATGGTTAGGTTTGAGGCTGAGAGGAGATAAACTAGCGTAACATTATAAGAATAGAAATCACAACTTGACATGTTGAGACTGAGAGGATATGAATAAGTTGTGCAATCGTGTGAGAAAGATCACTAAACTTAATCCATCCTCTTACTTCTAAATCTATTAGATCGAGAGATTGTAAGTACTTGATTAGGGGATAAAATTAGTGTTGCTCTAAAGAATATTAATTGATATAAGTTTTTCGTTTGTTAACACGTGTAGTAAGAATTTACTAGTACAAGCACAATTTTATATATGATTATAGAACATGAGATTTAATTTTGATAATTAGTGATGGGTGTGTGTGTACAAGCTGGAGGATGACCTCAATCCTCTCTTTCTCAAAAAAAAAAAAGTTGAACAGACACCTTAGCCCACAACCACAAAGCATCCAGATTCAACTTTCTTCCGCTAGTACTTGCATTACTACACTCCACATTAGCACCCTTGGCAATTAATTGATGAGAGATACTTCTTAAAGAAAAAAAAATATATGGTGCATGGGGGTAAAAGACAGAGACAGAAGGATAAGGAAACATCATGCTAGGGTCATTGAGAAAGGCTACAAAAGCAAGATATTTTAATAACATCATCAGGATCAGGAGGAGTCGCTGCTGGAACTACAGCTGCAAGATATTGCAAGATAATTGCCAACGTACTATCGAGGCTTCCCGTGAAATCACTTGCAAGATTCTGTTGCGTCTGCTGATTGCAAGTAAATGCAGTGAGAATTACCGCCTAGCTTTGGGCTAACGGGTCGTGTCCACGAGGAGAAATATGATGAAAGCTTTTCGATGTTATTGTTTAAAAAGTAAAGAATGGTGTCGGTGTTTTTTATGTTGAAAAGAGAATGGTGAGTAAGGAAGTGATTTAAAGAAAAATTGAAAACTTAAAGAAGGCTTTGAAAAAAATGATCTTTCAAAAGGCTTGAAGAGTGGTTGGTTGTTTGTTTTAATATATGAAAAAGATTTGGACTCACTATCTTACTACTCAATGATATATTCCCACTTGAAATTCTCAGTGCCTTATCTTGATCATAGGCAAAAACTTAAGTTTGAGCTTCGAAAGTCTTAAGTAAAGCAATAAGATTGCTTAGAAAAGCTAACTCTTTTTTCTTAAGAATTCATCTTGAACAGAATCTTAAATAATCAAGTCGTCTTTCAAGTATGAAAAAAATAAGTTCAAGTGATGTTTTAAAAAATAAGTTTTAGAAATTCAAACCCATCCTCATGTGCCTTCAAGAACACTTTCAAATAAGCAAGACTTAGTTTAAGGCATTCATATGATTCCGTTGGGTTCTTTACATCAAAATTATTCAAAACAAGAGAGGAATCGAAGAGAGATGATAATGAGCCCAGAAAAATAAATTTAGCTACTCATAATTAAGGTAAAACACAACATGTAGATGAAATGAAACATACTCATGAATTAGAGAAGAAGAGATGTCTTGATCCTTTATTGATGTCACTTCAACTTCAGATTACAATCACTCTTTTCCTCTCTCTCACTTGTATCTGGACTGAACTACGAATTAAAAACAGAGATACAACTTCTCATTAGCTATCTAATAAAGAACCTAAACCCTAAAATAAAGAGAAAAACTTAACTAGTCTCTAATCCCTTCTTCTCTGTAAAATGCAGTATTTATAAGGAAAAACTAAATGGGGAGAGCGTACGAAGATAGGGAGAGCAAACGCTCCCCCAATAACTTCAACAAAGTCGCGAGCTGCATTTTTTGCGGCCTGGGTGTGGCCAGGTGGCCACACCCGGAGGGTGCTGCTCCCTGGTTTAGCGATATTCTTTTATCTCTTACTGGATTTTCCGTTTCAGCTCCTAGATTGACGAAACCTCCTTTGATCTTTGGCTTTAGTAAATTGATTTGTAAAGATTTATTTT
The DNA here is from genome assembly GCA_038442645.1 of Agave tequilana. NCBI lineage: Eukaryota > Viridiplantae > Streptophyta > Magnoliopsida > Asparagales > Asparagaceae > Agave > Agave tequilana. The sequence continues at coordinate 71,941 of JAVJIF010014857.1, forward strand.
AACCAGTTTTCAGCTGATTTTATCTTCTCTAATTTGTCCTGATTTTCTGATTCGAATTAATTCTGAATTAAATCAGAATTTTGATGGACTTTTGGGCTCATTTCTCTTCCCTCTCTTTTAGCAATGGGCCTGCATTTTGTAAAGAAGAATATAAGACTAAATACATGATTTTATTAGGAAATAATTATGGAAATGTGATATTATATATGCAATATGTAACCAATCACACCCCCACACTTATCTTTTGCTAGCCCTCGAGCAAACATAAAAACTAATCCTAAGAAATTATTTTGACCACTTTTGCAGGTCACTTGATTGCACTGAGCATGTGCAACAAGCCGTTAAACCTCTAGGTTACCCCTAGAGGACGAGTTTTGTCTCATGAGGGTTTTCAGTGGATTGCACCCACAAAATCCATAAAAAAAGAGAAAAAATTGTTAGTATTTTCAAAAATCATTTTGAAAGAGAGAAAATATTTGAGGTATTGTTATAAGAGTTCAAGTAATCTATAAGTTATAGAAAAATCAAACTTTTCATTCCTAAACTTAGTCTCTATTCAAAAACATGTCATCAATCAAAATAAGGAGTCAAATTGTATTTCTCATCTACTCTATTACTTTACCCTAAGTCAAATGCACTTTCGTGACCGTGAAGTTTTGACTAAGGATTCTTTAACTTTAACTCTTATACCTTATTTATTTTTATTTTGGTAGTATTATTTCTTAATTCCATTAGGCTTTCTAATCTGCCCATGTAACGAGCCTTTAGTCGGTGACACCCAAACTGGATAGTTTTAGGGCACCAGGTGAGAAAATACCCCTAAGGACTTAAGCACTCGAGCAAACAAAGCCATGAAATCAAGAATTTTTATTTATAAAATGTACCCCTTTTAGGCGTGAATACTTATGCTTCATGAGGCACACATACCCAGCTTAATAAGAGAATATAATATATATATATATATATATATATTATATATATATATATATATATATATATATATATATATATATATATATATATATCATACTTATCTAATCATCTTTTTGCATAAATACCAAGGCTTGCTTAGGCCAAAGTACCTAGATAATCAATAGTTAGATTTATTTATTTTTCACATATATACATATATATATTTATATGACATAAGAATCTTTATTTTTGAACCCTAAGTGAGAAAGTGTATAAAGTGTGCATATTTCATCAAGGTAAAGATCAAGACTAAATTACTTTCATAAATTTTCTTTCTAACCCTAAAAATCAAACAAGTCATCTTATTTTGATCAAGTATAAGAAATCCTAATTATGATTCTCCTATTCCTTAAAATTGACTTAATTTCTTACAAAAAATATATCAAAATATTGTTCTGTTAAAGTTTTTTTTATCCTTTCTTTTAGTTATATTAGTCATGTTAGAGCCCTCCCCCACACTTATCTCATGCATTGTCCCCAATGTATGAAAGAAATGTATAGATGCATGAAAATGGAGTGTAAAAGAGGTAAAGTTATCGATACACTGGGTCGAAAAGACCTATAGCCGTTTCATTTATCGCACTGATTTCAAAAAGGTTTAAGACATTTACCATTTACCTTAAAGTCATTTTCATTCTTCGTGTCACTGATCTCTACAACACCGTGTGGAAACACGGATTTTACAATGAATGGTCCACTCCATCTTGATTTTAGCGTTCCTGAAAAAAGATGAAGCCTAGAATTATAGCGTAAGACTTTTTGTCTAGGGACAAATGTTTTCCTTATAATGTGTTTATCATGAAAATTTTAACTCTATCTTTTGTGATCTTAGTTTTTTCATAGGCCTCATTTCTCAACTCCTCTAACTCAAAAATTTGTAATTTCTGAAGGTCACCGGCCTTATTCAAATCGAAATTTAGCTGCTTGATTGCCTATAAGCCTGGTGCTCTAACTCAACGGGTAGGTGGCAAGCCTTCCTAAAGACTAATATATAAGGAGACATCCCTAGAATCGTCTTGAAAGCGATCCTGTAGGCCTATAGGGCATCTACAAGTTTGGTGGACCAATCTTTCCGGTTTTGGTTTACAGTCTTCTCCAAAATAAGCTTGATTTATCTATTGGAGACCTCAACCTGCCTACTAATTTGAGGATGATAAAGTGTGAACAACTTGTGAGTTATGACATACTTTCGCATTAGAGCTTCAAAAGATCTATTACAAAAGTGAGTACCATTATCACTGATGATAGCACGAGGGGTTCTGAAGCGTGAGAAAAAGTTTTCTTTCAAAAACTTTATGACAATTTTGTTATCATTCGTTTTACTAGGAATGGCTTCTACCCACTTGGACACAGTCCACAACAACCAATATGTATTGGTTTTCAAATGAATTAGGAAATAGACCCATAAAGTTGATGCTCTAAACATCAAAGAGTTCTATTTTTATAATTGGGTTGAGGGGCATCATATCTCGTTTTGAGATCCTTCCTACCATCTGGCATCTAGGGCACATCTTGTAAATTCATAAGCATTTTTGAACAAAGTAGGCCAATAGAACCCACTTTGTAGCACCTTTTCAGCAGTCTTACGGGGATCAAAGTGTCCACCGCATGCAAGTTCAGACAGAAGGATAAAACACTCTTAATTTCTTCATCAGGAATACATCTCCTAATAATTTGGTCAAAACAGTACTACAAAAGATACGGTTCCTCCCAAAAGAAATACCGGACTTGAGATAAGAACCGGTATATATCGTTTTTAAAACCAATTAGATGGAGTTTGGTTTATGACTAAGTAATTCACTATATCAGTAAACCAAGATTCCCTAAAGACAACTAAAAGTTTTTCATCAGAAAGTCATCATTTATGGGCAATTTGTTGCATGGAGAGTTGGGGATACGCGAGAGATGGTTAGCAACAATATTTTCTACGCCTTTCTTATCTCGAATTTCGAGATCAAATTCTTAAAGTAGGAGGATCCAACGAATGAGTCGGGCCTTGGCATCCTTCTTCATCATGAGGTACCTTAGCGCAGAATGATCGTTAAAAATTGTGATTTTAGACCCTAGTAGGAAGGGATGAAATTTCTCTAAAGTAAACACTATTGCCAAGAATTCCTTCTTGGTTGTAATGTAGTTCATTTGAGCATCGTTGAAAGTCCTACTAGAGTAGTAAATCACATGCTGCTTGTTATCAATGCGCTGTCCTAAGACAGCGCCTATGGCAAAATTAGAAGCGCACACATGATTTCAAACGGCTTAGACCAATCCAGTGCAGATATGATTAGTGCAGAAATAAGCTCTTTCTTAAACTTTTCTTAAGAATTTATACATTCATCATCAAAAGGGAAGGGTACATCTTCAGCTAACAGATTAGGCAAGGGTCTAGCAATCTTGCTAAATTCTTGAAAAATCTTTGGTAGAAACCAGCGTGTCCTAAGAAGGATTGAATATCCTTCACGCATTTGGACATGGGGAGCTTAGCAATAACCTCAATCTTGACTCTATTCACTTCAATTCCTTTCTTAGAGATTTCATGACTCAAGACAATTCCATATCTTACCATGAAGTGGCATTTCTCCTAATTCAATGTCAGATTTTTCCCAGTACAATGTTGGAGGACGAGTTATAAATGGTGAAGACATTGAATGAATGAATCTCCATAGATGGAGAAATCATCCATGAAGATTTCTAAGAATAGTTCTACCATATCAGAGAAAAGACTTAGCATGCAACGTTGAAACGTTGCTGGGGCACTGCACAAGCCGAAATGCATTTGACAATAAGCAAATGTCCCAAATAGATATGTAAACGTAGTCTTTTCTTGGTCCTCAGGAGCAATGAAAATCTTATTATACCCTGAGTAACCATCCAAGAAACAGTAATACTCGTGGCCAGCCAAACGTTCAAACATTTGATCAATGAAGGAAAGAGGAAAATGGTCCTTATAAGTTGCTGCATTAAGCTTCCTATAGTCAATGTAAACTCAAATTTTAGTAGGAAGTCAAGTTTGAACTAACTCTTTATTCTCGTTTTTTTCACCACGGTGAAACCAAATTTCTTTAAAACCGCGTGGACAGGACTGACCCATTGGTTATCAGAAATGGGATAGATTATCCCATTGTCTAAGAGTTTCACAATTTCAGCATGAATAGCCTCTTGCATTATAAGGTTTAACCTACGTTGCGGGTCTCTTTTTTGTGTCACTTCTTCATTGATATGAATGCGATGTTGAACTATGGTTGGACTCAATCCCTTTATATCAATCATAGTCTAACCAATGGCTTCCCTATGTTTTCTCAGAATTACTTTAAGATTCTCTTCTTGCCCGTCATTTAAATGGGAGGCAATAATGACAGGAAAGGTCTCTTGTTCGCCTAGATAGACATACTTGAGATGCGCAGGTAAGGCTTTTAATTCTAAGGAAGGGGAAGGCTCACTGGAAGGATGAGTCAAATTTATTGGCTTCACATTTGATGAAAAAGGGTTCGAGACCTAATTCACAGCAGACTCGATAACCTGATCAAGGTTAAAGTCGTTAGACTCTAACTCGAAGTCATAATCAGTTTCTAGTTCCAATTCTTCTCTATGTTCACTCGTCAAGTTTTCAATGAGGTTGACTTCAAATGTTTGATCTTCAACATCACGGGGTTGCTTTCCTAGGTTGAAGACATTGACTTCTCTAGTCATGTCCCCAAAGGTTAACCTCATGGACCCATTTCTACAATTGATAATAGCGTTGGCGGTAGCAAGGAATGGGCCCCTAGGATAACAGAAGTTTGAGCCCTAAGATTGGACACATGTTGTGTCTCAAGAACTATGAAATCAATGGGATAGATACACTCCCCGACCCGGATAAAGACATCATTAATTTTTCCCTTGGGAACTTTCACAGAATGGTCAGCTAGTTGGATTGTGACTCGAGTTAGAATAAGATCACCCAACTCGAGTTATTGATAAACTAAGAAGGGGAGCAAGTTGATACTTGCCCCCAAGTCAAGAGTTCACAACTAATCTCGGCTTGTCCTATAGTGCAGACAATGGTAGGATAACCCGAATCCTTGTACTTGACAGGGATCAGATCCGACAATAGCTCACTAATATTAGTGGCTAAGAAGATTTTCTTGGAAACATTAGTCTTTCTCTTCTTGGTGCACATTTCCTTAAGACATTTTGCATAGGATGGGACTTGTTGGATGGCATCAAGAAATGGCACATTTATCTTCACTTGATTGAAAATCTCAATTATCTTATTCATGTGTGGATTCTGCTTATTATTTTTAGCCTATTAGGAAATGGTACTATAGGCTTGTGCACCTTACTGGTTGATTTATCCGTTTCAGATTCGTCAGATTTGAAAGAATTGAGACTAGATGAGGTGGATGCTTGTGTGGTTGTGCTGAATGAAATTTGAAGGTGTTGACACTTGATTATCAGCTTTCTTTTCCGACCTCAATGTATGAACAATATTACATTAATTCAATGATTGATCCTCAGCAAGATGAGCTTGTTGAGAATTCTTAGGATTCATTACTGGCTGACTGCCAAGGTACCCTTTTTCTCTCATTCTATGAATTGGCTAATTGGCTCATTTGAACCTCTAGCCTCTGTATTATTTGCATGAGGGAATCTTGATTTTTCATGTACCTTTTCATGTTTCTCTCAAATCAGTCATTCTCCTTTCAAGTTGAGGATTCTGGAATTTAAGATTATGGAGCCTGGTTGGGAAAGTTTAGTTGATAATTTGAAAATTTGGGCGGATGGTTGGAAGAATTATGATGGTAATTAGAAAAGTTGGGTTGATGATTGGAAGAATTATTGGAATAATAGAAGTGGCTAGAATGTTTGACCGTGAGTGGTCATTGTTGTTTTGACTTCATGAGAAATTCAGGTGATTTCTCCAGCCAGGATTGTATATTTGAGCGTAAGGATTATTGTTCAGCCTTGAAAAGGCCGCATTCATCAGTTCAAAAAATTGTTACTGAGCTTGAAACACAGGACACTCCTCAAACACATGATTCATGGCTTGACAGTAAGTACAGCCCAGAGTTGAAAATTGGTTTGGGATGATTTGATTGGCTGGACTTGGATCCTTAGTTTCTAAAGCATCCAGTCTTCTCGCTAGGTTTGCTATTCTAGCATCGGTAGCTATGGATGATTCAATTGAATGGAGACCTCCTTTTGAAGAGATAGAGTTTGAATTCCTAGAGTTTTCATTAGTTGGTTCCTATTGGATGGTCTTTTCAGCTAGTTTCTCATTTAAATCTCATCCTTCATTCTCATCCTTTTGCAAGAATCCCCCTTGGCACATGGTTTCTAAAAAGGTCTTGGTTGAGTAGTCTAAACCGTCAGAACGAATTTGACATTATCGCCATTTCTCTATTCCATGATGAGGACATTGGACAAGGAGGTCTTTGAAGCATTCAAAGTACCTCCAAAATGATTCAATAGATTCTTACTTGAACTGCATGATGTTCTTCCTAATGAGAGCGGTCTTATGAATTGGATAGAATTTTCTCAAGAAGACCTTGATGAAACCATCCCGTGATGTGATAGAGCCGGCCGCTAAGTGTAAAGCGTTTCTTCGCTAAGTCCTTAAGAGCAAATGGGACAAATCTCAACCTAATAGCATCATTTACATGGTATGAAATTTTCATCATTATGCATACTTTCTTAAACTCTCTTATGAAGAAATAAGCATCTTCAGATTCTAAGCCATGAAACTTGGAGAGTGTGTTAATAAACTGAGACTTAAGCTCAAAATTGTGTTTGCCAACCAATGAAAGTTGGATGCAAGATGGAAGTGTGGTTCTAATGGGATAAACCTATCATGTAAAGATGTCGGTTGAGCCATAATCGAATCTGGTCTTGGTTTGAACTTGGATGGTGATGTGTTTCTAGTTAACCTAGATGAATTTTGGTCACTTGATCACACTTGCATATACAAACACTACCACAAACAAGTTTACTAACAGTCAACAAGGAAAAAAAACAATTAAGTCTAGTATAAGGTAACCTTGACCTAGACAACTCCTAACTGGTTGATTGTCCACAGGAGGTATAATGCAGAATTTGACCATAAGCTAATCAGCCAGGTCAGGACAAGATTGGTGGGAGGTATCCGCGTAAAAAGCGACGGGCCTAATTAAGCAAACCACCAGCATTCGGGGTTACGCCCCTCAAGCCCTGTCCTTAAACACTAATTTGACAGGAGTCAAATTCTACACCTGCCTACTTAGGATAATCTCCTAATGAGTTTGAGATGTCCCTAAGGATAATGTCTATCAGATTTTATGTTAGGCTTAGGCTGTGCGTGCTTGGAGATGGTTTGTGGGTTAAGGAAGGGTAATGACTTTCCCATCTTATCTTGTTTTGAGTTTTGCCCTTAAGATTGATTGTGCATAGTATGTAGGATATAAAAAATTGACATTCAACAAGCAAATAATCACTCAAGAATGTTTTTTAAACTAAATGATATGCATACGTACCTTGTCTCCAGCTTTCTTCAACAGTAATTGTAAAAAAAAAAAAACATAATAGACAAATGCCTAGAATGCAAGTCTAAACGTTTTAAACAATTAGCATCAATCAGATTACTGTTGGATTTAAAATAGGGTATGTGAATATCAGATATAGCAGAGATAACACATAAAAGACTATATTTTTGTAAAGCAATATATCCTGCAAAAAAGAGTTTTTAATAGTCCAAAAAATTTTCAAACTTTTGCACTGCAATTTCTTGGAATTCTGTTTACTACTTTCTAGAGATGGGCACAGAATAGTAAGGCTTCTCCTGCAATGCTTGAGCACTAAATCTGATTTCGTGATGGCCCTGAAATAAGACGCCAAACTTGTGAGAAAATAATTACACTGTTCCCTCCCCGGCAATGGCGCTAAAAATTGATTGCAAGTAAATGCAGTTGAATTAACGTCCAGCTTTTGGCTAACGGTCGTGTCCACGAGGAGGAATGCGATGAAAGCTTTTCAATATTATTGTTTAAAAAGCAAAGAATGGTGAGGTGTTTTTTTATATTGAAAAGAGAATGGTGAGTAAGGAAGTGATTTAAAGAAAAATTGAAAACTTAGAGAAGGCTTTGGAAAAGATGATCTTTCAAAAGGCTTGAAGAGTGGTTGGTTGTTTGTTTTAATATATGAAAAAGATCAAGGCTCACTATCTTTCTATTCAACGATATATTCCTCTCTTGAAATTCTCAATGCCTTAACTTGATCATAGGCAAAAACTTGAGCTTGAGTTTTGAAAGTCTTAAGTAAAGTAAATAAGATTGTTTCAAAAAGTTAAGTCTTTTTCTTAAGAATTCATCATGAACTGAATTTTAAATCATCAAGTCATCTTTCAAGTATGAAATAAAAATAAGTTCAAGTGATGTTTTAAATAATAGAAGTTTTAGAAATCCAAACACATCCTCGTGTGACTTCAAGAATACTTTCAAGAAGCAAGGCTTAGTTTAAGGCAATCATATGATTCCATTGGGTTCTTTACATCAAAATCATTCAAAACAAGAGAGGGATCGAAGAGAGATGATAGCGAGCCCAAAAAAATAAATTTAGCTACTCATAATTAAGATAAAACACAACATGTAAATGAAATGAAACATACTCGTGAATTGGAGAAGAAGAGATGTTTTGATCCTTTATTGATGTCATTTCAACTTCAGATTACAATCACTCTTTTTCTCTCTCTCACTTGTATCTGGACTGAACTATGAATTAAAAACAGATATACAACTTCTCATTAACTGTCTAACAAAGAACCTAAACCCTAAAAATAAAGAGAAAAACTTAAACTAGTCTTTGGTCCCTCCTTCTCTGTAAAATGCAGTATTTATAAGGAAAAACCAAACAGGGAGAGCGTACGAAGATAGGGAGAGCAAACGCTCCCCCAACAACTTCAACAAAGTTACAAAATGTGACTTTTTCTGCGTTTTCGCGACCTGGGGTGGCAAGGTAGCCACACCTGGAGGGGTGCTGCTCCCTGGTTTAGCGATATTCTTTTATCTCTTGCTGGATTTTCCGTTTCAGCTCCTGAATTTGACGAAATCTCCTTTGATCTTTAGCTTTAACCAATTAATTTGTGAAGATTTGTGTTAACCAATTTTCAACTGATTTTATCTTCTCTGATTTGCCCTGATCTGTCCTGATTTTCTGATTCAAATTAATTTTGAATTAACTCAAAATTTTAATGGGCTTTTGGGCTCGTTTCTCTTCCCTCTCTTCTAGCAATGAGCCTGCATTTTATAAAAAAGAATATAAGACTAAATACATGATTTTATTAGGTAATAATTATGAAAATGTGACATTATAGATGCAATATATGTAACCAATCATCTGCAAGCAGTGGCACTCCTTGACTTGCGATCGTCATTTCGGAGAGGAAACACCATAAGAGAGCTCTTGAAAATGAAAGATTTACTACACTTGTTGTCACATTGTTACGCTCATTGAAAGGGATATCATTTATCGTTTTGGACCAGAAGGTGATGAGATCTCAAGGACTGCTCCTTTTATATTAACTTTGAGGGTGAGGAGGCAGAGCCATTACATACTGTCTATTGTTTAGCCAATCCTGTCAATGGATAGATCAGTGCATTCGGGAGGTCTTCAGTAATGGGCAGAGTTGCCTTGGATTGGGTTTTGATGACTCTACAGGAGTTGTGCTTGTGAGGTGCTCAGTATGGGAACTCGAGAATGGAGATATATCAGAGACAACACTTGTAAGTTCCATCGGCTGGCGGGTGCCTGTTGGAACTTGGAGACTACCAGAACACAAACCCTATATCACAAACAACCTAAAGGGAAGGAGACACAAGCATATAACGAAGTTCAGTAAGATTGACTACGTCCCCAGGGTAGAAGAGAGGATCTATTGATGATTTACAAAAGATAAAAAGAGGGTTTACAATGATTCGCTTAAGAACTCACTCGTTAAGGATTAACCCCAAAATGAGTTTCAAGTCTTCTATTTATGGAAAGAAGAAAACACCCCCAAACAATGCAGGTCGGGTCTAAAACATTACCCAGATTCGACTGTCGGTCGACTGCCCAGTCAATTGCGCAAACCCTCCAACTCTCTAATGACAGGTTTGGGCCGTTCGACCGTGACCAGGATCCAAGTCCCAACTCTCTATTTAATTCCAAAACGTTGGGTCGGTCAACCATGTGATCGACAGCGAACATGAGGTTTTCTTCTCTCGTGCATATCGGTCGACCGGCGGTCGACCGATTCCTTCTGTTGTGTACGTTAGTGGACTGCCCGGTTGACCTAACCTCTATCAATGAGTTTAAAATCTCTATCATCCTAATTTTTGATCCTCTCTCTATAGTGCCTACAATGTTCACGAACCAAATACAGTTGTATTGACATTTGATATCAAAGAAGAGAAGTTTTGATTCAGATTGATCCCCATCTTACGTGCTTGTACTTGCGTCTCCATTCTAGACTTGGAAGTTGGAAAGGCACATTTGCCTTGTGAAGGCACCTCGAACTCCCTAAAGAAAGCGTCTTCGTCACTCTGAGCCTCAGGTAACAAGGATTTAGATGCTCAAGGACTACGCAAATCACGAATGGAATGAAGAGTGTGGTATTGGTATGTCCAGCTTCGTGAATCAAACTGGAAGCTATAATCCTCACATTGTTGACATTAAGGATGGGAAGATTTTAATGCAGTACAGTGACAAGGTTTATATTGAACCTGAGAACTAGCCAAAGAACACAACCCTAAATACACAAACAATTACACTAAGAGAGAGAGAGAGAGATAAGAATTTATAAGGTTCAGCAAAATGCATACGTTCCCGAAGCAGAAGATCAAGATTTATTCATGATTACACAAGATAAATAACAGTATTACAATGTTCACACAAGGACTCACTCAATTTGGCTTGAACTCTAGAAATGAATTTAGAGGGAGGAGAAGAAACCCCTAATCCAGCGCCAAGTTGGGTCCAGAATCTGCTCTGATCCGACCGTCGGTCGACCGGTTAGTCAACCACTCCAAGTATATGGGCGATTGATCAGTCAACCGTGCAAACTATAGGACGTACTGAAAATGTCGATCGACCGACCTAATTCATTTCTCCTCTCTGTCAATATCGGTCGACTGGCCGGACGACCGATTTTCTGGGTGTCAACTCTCTTGTGCATGTCAGTTTACCGCCCGGTCAATTGAAGTTCTGACATAGAGTTTAAAAACTCTATTTTCCTTGTTTTTGATCCCCCCTCTCTCTACATTCTCCATCTCAGTGAAGATTTTTCAAATCTGAGCCGAACTCTAATGAATCTGGGCGAAATCGACACACAATCTCAGCAAAATTGACACATGATCTCAACTTGTGTTATCCGGATGAGATCGACACACGATCTCAGTAAAATTGACACACAATCTCGGTGAAAGCAACACACGATATCGACTTGAGTGATTCAGACAAAATTGACACACGATCTCAGCTTCAACGATCAGGCTGCACCATTATGGCTGCCTACATACCCTCTTGCCCAAGGGATCAAGTCACACATAGTTCATCACAATGAGCTGCGCCCAGCTCAAGCAATCGGAAGGATTCGGAGTAAGTTTTTATAATGATTAAACTGGACTCCAGAAACCACTTTTGTAAGCATATCTGCGAGATTGTTTTTAGTGTGAATCTTCTTTACCTCGATATCTTCATCTTCAAGAACATCCCGCACAAAGTGGTACTTGGCATCAATATGCTTCATCCTCGCATGATAGTCTTGGTTCTTCACTAAGTAGATAGCACTCATTCTATGACAATGGACCCGCAAGAAGTTTTGTTCGAATCCCAAGTCATCCATCAAGCCATGAAGCTAAATTACCTCTTTTACAGCCTCTGTCAGAGCCATGTACTCTGCTTTTGTCGTCAATAAAGCTATTGTAGACTGTAAAGTACAACGCCAACTCATCGTTGCCTGTGACAAGGTAAAGACATACCCCATAATGGATCGATGCTTGTCAAGATCTCCAGTATAACCGGAGTCCACATAACATGTGCACTTCTGATTATCACCAACATCCTTTTTAAAAACCAAAATTAACATCTACAGTACCATTGATATACCACAGAATCCATCTCACACCCTCCCAATCACCCTTACCGTGATCATGCATGTATCTAGATACCATGCTCACATCCTGAGTCAAATCTAGCCTCGTGCAAACCATAGCATACATCAGACTACCCACTGCATTGGCGTATGAAACGTGAGATATATACTCACAATCATCTACTGCCTGTGGAAACATCTTTGTTGAAAGCTTGAAGTGAGGGACAACGGACTGCTCACAGACTTGGCTTCACCACCAATCAAAAACTTTTGTAAAACCTTCTGCAAGTAGGCTTTTTGAGTCAAACTTACATTCCCCTTCACCCTTCTCTTTCAATTTTCATACCCAATATCTTCTTAGCTTCACCCATATCCTTTATTTCAAACTTTGATGATGATTGAACTTTCAACTTATCTATTGATGATCTGTTCTTTGAAACTATTAGCATATCATCTATGTACAAGAGTAGGTAGATATACTCACTACTCGGTAGCTTGCCTAAGTATATGCGTAGGTCAAATAAGCTCTTGGTGTAACCACAGCCAATTCTAAACTTGTCGAAGCGCTTGTTCTAATGTCTCGGTGACTGTTTCAGTCTATATAACGACTTCTGAAGTTTACAAACCAATTTTTTCTTCCTTGCAGCTCTAAACCCCATAAGGGTGAGTCATGCAGATCTTAACATCAATTGATCCAGCTCATAATCATATTATGCTGCAAGTGCCAACAATATATGAATGGAAGAGTTCTTCACAACAGGCGAGAATACCTCATTGTAATGTATACCCTCCCTTTGTGCATAGTCCTTTCTTACCATTCTGGCCTTTTAACGCACAATAGCATCTCGAGATCTTTCTTTCTTTGCAAAAACTCATTTGCAACTGATAACCTTCTTCCCTTTGGGCGACTCATAAAGTCCCCAAGTGTCATTGGCGTGGAGAGACTCTATCTCCTCCAGCATAGTATTTCTCCATAACTCAGACTCAGAGCTTAACTCCGCTTCCTTGAAAGTAGATAGAATATTATCTTCAACGGCCTCCACTGGAAGTACAAGGCTATCACCATATCAGAATACCGAGACAGTTTTCGTATAGTTCTCTTGGGCTTGTGTGCTGTAATAGAATACTAAATCTGACCCTCTGGCTCCTGATCCTCGACCACATCTTCTATATGCTCCTCTTCTTATACACGATACCCATACTGTATCACAACTGATGGCATCCTAAATGATATATAACTATCTGGAGATGGTGGACATGTATCACTCTTCACCTGCTGTATTATCTCACTGGTCTGGCCACGTTCCACCTGCTGAGAGCTCAGAGTCTTCAATATGGAATACTCATCAAAAGTGATATCTCTGCTCAGAATAATTTTTTGGTCTTTAGAGTCCCAAAGCTTATAGCCTTTCACTCCCTTTTGAACCTAAGAATACGACCTTTCTTGCTCATGGCTCCAACTTTCCATCACTTTCATGGCATTAAGCAGGACATCGAAACACACAGAGCATATCATAGTCTGAAGCAGCCTTGCCTGACCACATTTCCATTAGAGTCTTTCTTCCAATCGCAGATGACAGCAACCTGTTGATAAAATGGCTTGAATATGTCATTGCATCTACCCAAATGTCTTGCTCAGCCCATTATTTGATAGCAAATACCATATCTTCTCCAGTAAGGTATGGTTGAACCTTTCTGCCACCCATTATATTGCGAAGTCTCTTTCACTATGAAGTGTCGCTCGATGCCTTCATCACGGCACAACTGTAGAAATGGATCACTCTTTTACTCTGCTCCATTATCGAACTTGAGTATCTTGATCTTCCTGCCTTTCTTCAACTCTATTCTCTTCTTCCATTCCACAAAAATGCCTAGGACTTTACTCTTTTGCGATAAGGTGTACCTAATTTCTCCTAGAGTAATCATCAATAAAGGAGACAAAATAGTATTTCCCTCTAAGAGATGCAATCTTCGAGGGACCCCAAACATCTGTATGCATATAATTAAGAATTCCTCGGGTATGGTGACGCGGTGTGAAACTTCACCTTGGTTTCTTGCTCAATACACAATACTCATAGAATTTCAACTTCTAGGTCTTTGCACCCTTCAATAAGCCTTGCTTCGCTAATGCTTGCATAGACTTCTCATCCGCAAGACCAAGTCTCATGTGCCACAACTTGGTAGCATTCTCATCCGAGTCAATAGCAATTGCGAGAACACCTGTCACTGTACCACCTTTTAAGTAACACAAATTCTTGTTTCTAATACCTTTTATTATAACTATGGACTCCTTCATGACCTTAAGAAACCATCCTCCAATGTCACTTTGAGTCCTTTTGACTCCCCATCTCCAACGAAGATGATGTTCTTCTTCATCTGAGGAACATATCTCACTTCAGTTAATTCCTTACCACACCATCAAACATCTTGATGTGGATGGTACATATCTCATCCATTTAGCATGCTTCATCATTTCCTATGTTCACCACGTCACTATCCAGTTTCTCAAAACTAGAAAACCATTCCCTCCTGAGATATATGCGATAGGTTGCACCTGTATCCTATAACTACTCTGACGCATCTGAGTAGCACACAGACGGTGTAATAGAGGATGAGAATACAGAATAATTAGAACCATTCCCATCTGACTTTGTGACATTCACCTCTGATGGTTTCACTGACTTTTTCTTCAACTTGTTCTTCTTCTTGAACTTCAGACAATCTTTTTTCAAATGTCCCGTTAGTTTGCAGAATGCACACTGATCTCGAGTCAAAATTCTGTTGCCATATCGTGACTTTGATTTCAATTTATCATGATTTCCTCCTCTTTGGTTTAGATCCTCCCACACACGATCAATACCTCCACTGTTGTGATATTCAAGAACTCTTTATCCTTTCATCTCAACTCGAGATTCACAAGAGCGGTAGAAACTTTTGAGCAGCTTAATGTTATTCTGTCATTTATCAAGTTGAGAATAAAGGTCTCATAACACTAATCGGATAGATAACTCAACAATATCAAGGTTTTGTCCTCATCATGGATAATAACATTCATATTCGCTAAATTTGCGAGAAGCTTAGTGTAGTTATTTATGTGACCACTAATTGAAACCCCCTCTTCAACTGGAAATGATATAGTCTTCATTTCAAGTGCAAGCAGTTCTCAATGCTCTTCGTCAAGTACTTTCCTGCGAGAGTCTCCCAAATCTTCTTCGCCGACATCTCCATCATCACATTATACTTTAGGACTTGTGATAAGCAAGACCTAATCACACCAAATGTAGTTATGTTCATCTTTTTTGAAACTTTCACCTCCGTATTTGCCGGTTTCTCTTGCAACTCAAGAGAATCTTTTAAGTTTTGTGCATTTAGCGCATCCAACACTTCATATCTCCAAAGTCTAATATTGTTTGATCCATTAAACTTCATCACATCGATCTTCATGTGATGATAGTTTTGTATGTTCTTCACAACAAAAGAATCACTCCCACCTCCTTCTTCGGCCCATTTCTTCTCTGAATTCCTATAACTAAGCAAGTATAATAACTATGAAATTGATCTACAAGATAAATATAGAATTTTTATCTTCAATTGAAACCCTAAGAAGAGTTTTCAATTGACCTCTCTACACAAATATTAAAGAGTAGATCCTTCAAAATAAGAATCCGATTTTTATCCACTCCAAAGCTCTAGATCTACAAGATCCAAGCTTCAAATCTGATCCATTCCACCACACGAAACCTAAGCGTAACTTAGAGCTCTGATATCACTTGTTGAACCTAAAAACCAGCTAAAGAACATATACAAACAATCACACAAAGAGAAAGAAGGATTTATGAGGTTCGGCAAGATGCCTACGTCCCCGGGTAGAAGAGAAAGATAGATCAATTGATGATTACACAAGATATACATGAGGATTACAATGTTCTTTCAAGACTCACTCAATTTGGCTTAAATCCTAGAAATGAACCCATCCCTTTATTTATAGTGAGGAGAAAAACCTCCAATCCAGCTTCAGGTCGAGTCTAGAATCTGCTCTGACCCGACTGTCATTCGACCGACCGGTTAACTACTCCAAGTATGCGGGCGATCGACCAGTCGACCACTCCAAGTATGCAGGTGACCGACCAGTCGACTGCGCAAACTACAGGACTTATGGAAATGTCGGTTGACCGGCCAATGGACCGACCTAACTATGTTTCTCCTCTCTGTCAATATCGATCGACCGGCCGGTTGACCGATTCTCTGAGTGTCAACTCTCTGTGCATGTTGGTCGACTGACCGGTCGACCGAAGTTCTGACATAAAGTTTAAAAACTCTATTTTCCTTATTTTGATCCTCTCTACAGTTTATTCTTACAATCTTCATAATAGAACATTGTGCAAGCTCCATTGTGGAGCATCAAAGTTCTTGAATCTTATCACAGAAAGCCTTGTCTCGCCTAGAAATTTTTTCAGCAATCCACCCGCTTTTAGAAGTCGCGATGGGCGTGACTAATGTCATAAACCTTTAGTTCTTATGCGAATTTATTATTTTGTACCTCCAATGTTATTTATGTTCTAGCTGATTAATGTTCGGGGGCGGCCCTGGACCCGGGCGACCTGGGCAAGGGCACAAGGCTGAAAGCTATGGGGACGCAAATTTTTGTTTAAACTCATACATGTGGTATTTAAAAAAAACAAAGAAACTAAAATTCAATTCAAAAGGAGAGGAATCAATGAATCATAATTGTACTTCCTATTTCCTATGCTACTTCTCTATTGTTCATTTGTTTGTTATTGATTTCAAATTTGAAGAGGGCCCTCTTGCTAACTACTAAGGGACAAGAGTAAGTTACCTCTTAAACTTCTAATTAATATGCAAGTAAACTCTTAGAAGCGAAAGAATTGCAATCTTGTTAGGAAAAAATGATTGAAAATGCAATACATTATTATGCCTGTGATATATTTTAGCTTAAGGGATAATAAAGCATAGTTTTTCTTGTGTTTGAATAAAAATGGTTGCTTGTGATAATTCATTAGTTTGTGAATTTCTGTAAGAAAATTAAACATTTTTTAATCTTTATATGATATTTTATAATATTATGTGTATGCCATGTTTTAAACTTTCATTTATTTCTTAATTTTTGAATGGGGACCTTTACAACTTGAAATATTATTCCATGAATTTTAGGTGGTTTTTTGACAAAAAAATATAGCTCTGTTTTTTTAATCATTTTGATTATGTAATTCAAAAAAGATGACATATTTTATATAACATTTTTAGATTAGATTGAGATATAGACACTTGAAGATTAGAATGAATATAATGTTTTGAGAATCGGGCTATTTTTTTTCTTTTGTCTAGTATTTTGTGTTGGGGAATATGAAGAATTAAATGTGAATCTTTGAGTTGATTTATGGCGAGATCCGTTGATAGAATAAATTGGATAATGGTTGGAGCATGTTCTCCTTCCATTGAGGATGAACGTGGTATATTCACATGTTCAATTTTGACTTCGAATAAATGAGATATTCAAGTCTAAAGTTTACCTAATTCAAAAGCCAAAGGGGACTAAAGATAGCTAAAAATATTTAGTCCCACATTGGACACAGGATGGAAGTTTGAAATGTTTAAATAGAAAAAAATGGGAACAAAGGGTGTGCCCTTTGGGTACTTGGAGTTTTTGCGCGCAATTAGGGGGAAACCATGCCCGTGTCGCGCGCCGTTGGCTGCGACCGGCCGGCGCCCAGAGCCCGGGGTTCGGGTTCGGGTTCCCTACCCGAACCGGTTCTTTTTGAACTAGGCCTCACGGGTACAGTGTTACAGCGGATCGCGCCCGCTCCATCCGGACCTATGCAACAGCTGAAAGGAAACCGGACATGAACCGTTGCAACGGTCTGTGCGGTTCCTGTCTAGAACAATCCATTGCAACGGTTCAGACTGAACTGTTGTAACCATGCGGACTCCAAATTATGCCTCTGCCCTTCCAGAGAGCTATAAATAGTGCTCTTTTCTTTCATTTTTAATACACACAGTGACAAAAAGCATCTCTCTCTCCCTTCTTTTGCAACTCGGATTCCGAACTGAAAAAGTAACTCAGATTCTGAAGCAAGATTCATTCTGAAAGAAGGTTTAAAAAATTCAATGGATTCTTTAATACAATTGTTGTCTGAATCTGTAACTTCGAAAGAAGAATATTCTTCTATCTCCCTCCTTTCTTTACAGTGTGTGTTCCTCCAAAGTAAAGACAAATATTCTCCCTGAGATTTGTCTTGGTCCTGCTGCATTAATAATCCTGTAAAGGTACTGGTTAATTATGGTTCGACCGTACGGTGATTTGATAGTGCTATCCAAATACCGTGAAGGAGTATTGTCTCTTGGGAGACCAGCGTCTAGTAACCCGTTAGCACCATAGCGGGGGACGTAATTGTCTTAAGGAGATTCGCTATAAGCATACCTCACTCCAAGTACTGCATAAGTGAATTAATATTCTTTATACATGGGTTATACTGATATACAGTATATTGAAACTGACTTATACCAGTCTAATTGGTGTTTAACTAAGGTAATTGAAAGGTGGTTCTGTAATTAAGGAACGTTCTATTGAACGGAAAACCTCCCACCTAATATTCACTGACTTGACCAATTAGATCGGTGATATTAATTAGTTGTCAGATTGATTCCTCAAAAATAACATTCTTAAGACAATTAATTATTGAAGTTACTTCTGTTCTGCTTAAAAATTGCAGAAAATATTTGAGACTAATCAAGATAGCTCAATAAGGCACCAAACATGCAGATTCAAATTTTGATGCCTGCTCCACTTCCTAACCCGAAGCCGGAGAAGCCAAAAAAATTCGATGGCATAAAATTCAAGAGGTGACAACAGAATATGCTCTTCTACTTGACCACTCTGCATTTAACCAAATTCTTACAAGAGGATCCACCAGAACCCGAAACTGATCGGGACTCAGTCCTTGAGTCGATGCATAGACGCAAGGTGACTTCCTTTGTCGAAACTATATTTTAAATGGATTGGAGACTCTCTTTACAATGTCTACAGTCCAATCACAACGGCAAAGAAGTTATGGGCCAGTCTTGATAAGAAGTACAAGACTGAGAATGTCGGTACCAAGAAGTTCATTGTAGGATGAATTTTAGAGTACAAGATGGTGGACAATAAGACTGTGATCAGTCAGATGCAACAGTTCCAACTTATCTTGCACGAGATAGAGGCTGAAGGTATGAATCTACCTGAAACTTTTCAGGTGCTACTATTGTGGAGAAACTCCCACCTGCGTGGAGAGATTTCAAGAACTACCTAAAGCATAAGCGTAAGGAGCTGAAGTTGGAAGATCTCATTGTGAGGCTTCGAATTGAGGAGGACAACCGAAAGTCCGAGAAAAGGAGCAATAAAAACTCCTATGAAGCTAAGGCCAATGTGATCAAAGACTCAAAGGGGAAAGCGTCTACTTTTAAAGGCTTAAAGGGGAAGAAGACTGTCCAAGGGTACAAAGACAAGGTCCAAGAAGGCAAGAACATGCGCTTCAAGGGAACTTGATACATCTTTAATAAAGAGGGACATAAGGCGAATGAATATCGCAGCCGTCTCAAAAGAATAAGAAGAACCATCCACAGGCAAATCTAACTGACCATGCATCGCCAAGCCTTTCAGCTGTGGTGTCGGAAGTAAATCTGACAACCAACAATAAGGATTGGTGAGTAGACACTAGGGCTACTCGGCACATCTGTTCTGAGAAATTATTATTCTCTGAATATCAAAAACTAGAGCAAGATGAGCAACTCTTCATGGGAACTCAGCCGTCTCCAAGATTGAGGAAAAAAAAAGGTCATCCTTAAGTGGACATCTGAGAAAGCGCTTACTCTGAACGATGTGCTACATATTTCAGATATCCGCAAGAATCTGATCTCTGGATCAATACTTAGTAAGAAAGAATTTAGAATGATTTTTGAATCAGATAAATTTGTACTTACTAAGGGTGGGATGTATGTGGGTAAGGGGGTTATCTTGTTGAAGGCCTTTTTAAGGCCAATATTGCAGTTGTGGACAAAAATCTGTGTATTTGTACCCTAAGCTTATAAATAAAGAAAAGTCTTCTGTTTATTTGCTTGAGTCTCCTATTTTATGGCATGCTAGATTAGGGCATGTAAATTATAAGTCTTTAAAAAACTTGTCTAATTTAGGATATATTCCTAAACTCAACTTGGAAGAAATTCGTAAGTGTGAGATTTGTGTTGAGGCCAAGTTCGCGAAAAATTCATTTCACTCAATTGATTGAAATATAGAACCTTTAGGCTTAATTCATAGCGATTTGTGTGACTTGAAGTTTACACCAACTAGAGATGGGAAAAGGTATTTTATTACTTTTATTGATGACTGTACAAGATACTGTTATGTGTATCTTCTAAACAGTAAGAATGAGGCAATGAATATGTTTATAACATATAAAGCCGAAGTTGAGAATCAACTCAACAAGAATATCAAGATTCTAAAATCTGATCGAGACGGAGAATATGAATCAAATGGTTTTAGTGAGTTATATGCTAAATTTAGTATAATCCATCAAACTACAGCACCATGTACTCCTCAGCAAAATGGAAATGCTGAACGGAAGAACAGAACTTTGAAGGAGATGGTCAATTCCATGCTCGTAAGTTCGGAGCTCCTTAAAACTTGTGGGGGAAAGCTCTGTTAACTGCAAATTATATTCTAAATAGAGTACCCCACAAGAAACTTGGTCTTATATCATTTGAGTTATGGCATGAAAGGACACCTTCTTACCATTACCTCAAAATGTGAGGGTGCCTTGCTAAGGTACTAGCACCATTGCCTAAAAAGCATAAGTTGGGAGCAAGAAATATGGACTGCATATTCATAGCCTTGAATAGTAGTGCTGATAGATTTCTGGTTCATAAATCAGAAATACCAGATATTCATGTAAACATGATTATTGAATCTAGACATGTTGTGCTCTTTGAAGACATCTTTCCGTACAAACGGGAAACAGAAAAGACTTATGGGAAAAGAACACATGAGATGACGTTCAGAGACGAAAGCCCCAAGGAACCGATTGTTAATGTGAAAATTAAACCAAGAAGAGGTCAGAGATCTAGAATCTCAAAATCTTTTGATTCAGATTTCATAGCATATGCATTGAAAATGATCCTCAAACATTTAAAGGACTATATCTACCCCAGAAGCACAAATGTGGAAAGAAGTTATAAATAGTGAAGTAGAATTCATACTAAGTAATCATACCTGGGATTTAGCAAACTTGCCTCCTGGCAGTAAACAATTGGAAGTAAGTGAATTTTTAAAAGAAAAAATAAAACCCGATGGATATATCGATAAGTACAAGGTTAGATTAGTAGTCAAGAGTTATCGACAAAAGAAGGACTTGACTACTTCAATACTTATTCACTAGTAACAAGAATAACCTCCATTCGGATGTTAATTACAATTGTAATATTGTATAACTTAGATATCCATCAAATGGATGTCAAGACTGCATTCTTAATTTGTGAATTAAATGAAGAAATATATATGGAGCAACCTGAAGGATTTATAGTCAAGGGCCAAGAACACTAAGTGTGTAATTGGTAAAATTCTTATACGGTCTAAAGCAGGCGCCAAAACAATGGCATAAGAATTCGATGATGTCATGATCAAAGATGGATTCACTATCAATGAAAGCGATAAGTGTGTTTATACTAAAACAGTTGAAAATGCATGTATCATTGTTTGTCTTTATGTAGACGAAATGTTGATACTTGGGACTAATATTGAAATTATTAAGTCCACTAAAAGAATGTTATCCAACAATTTTGACATGAAGGATCTAAGGGTTACTAATATAATTTTAGGAATTAAAATCACAAGATCACCAGATGGAATCAATATATCTCAATCCCACTACGTGAAAAAGATGATAGAAAGATTCAAGGATCATGGGATAAAGGAGAATACAAATCCTTTTCTCCCACACATCCACTTTTGTAAGAATACAGGAACTGGAGTTCAGTAGTTGGAGTATTCTCAGATTATCAGAAGTTTAATGTATTTAATGAATTGCACTAGACCCGATATTGCTTACGTTGTAAGCAAGTTAAACGGATATACTAGTAACCCTAATGATGATCATTGGACTGCTCTACTACGAGTATTAGGTTACGTATCACATACCAAGGAATATGTCTTGAGATATGAACAGTATCCACCTGTACTTGAAGGATACAGTGATGTTAATTAGATTGCAGATTCTGAGCAATCAAAATCAACTAGCGGACGTATTTACTCTAGGAGGAGGAGAGATATCTTGAAAATCTTTCAAACAAACATGTACTGCCCGTTCCACTATGGAATCAGAATTCATAGCCTTAGATAAGGCCGGAGAAGAAGAAGAATGGCTTCGATAATTTTTAAAAGATATACCATTATGGTCAAAGTCAGTGTCCGCTGTATGCATTCACTGCGATAATCAAGCAGTTATATCTAGGGCACAAAATTTTTATATATAACGTAAGTCTAGACATATTCGCCGTAAATATAATACCGTTAAGCAGTTGCACTCAAATGAAATTATCTCTATTGACTTTGTCTCGTCAAAAGATATTGTAGCGGATTCATTTACCAAAGGTTTAAATGGAGAGCGTATAAACTGCAAATAAAGGGGAATGGGTCTAAAAGCCTAACCTTACTGAGTCAGCTTAATAGAAACCTCACTTAGCGACTAGAGATCCCACGGACTAAGTTCAAGAGGAAAAACTAGTTATGATTGACTCAGCAAATGAGCACTTAGGAGCTTGACTCCAATCCATTCTTAAGGTGCACACAAGTGCTTTCTACAAGTAGATTAAGGATAAGCTTAACGCTTTTAATGATGCCTATATCTTGTTATTAAAACAAGTAGAGTAAAGTAGACTACTCTTAATAGGATAATCACCTATGTGAGTATAGAGCGGGGTTGGCTCTTTGGGAATTTTTATAGAGGCTGTTATTCCCTAAAGATACTCTCTGAAACTAAGAATGTTTAGGGTCAAAATGGATACAACTGAGAACCAAAGTTGATTTGGAAAGTTAAAGTGTGAAGCTTGTTAATTTGGCTTACACTAACGGCTAACAGTTCAAGACTTAGTTTACTGATTAGCTAGTAAGTCCGATAAAACTTTCACTATGGAAGGTTCAAGACTTAATTCACCTATCCTGATGTAGTTTCTTTCTAAAATATCTTTCACTATAGAGTCGGTCTCTTTGTGTATCAATTCTTCGAATCTCCATTCATTGTGGGGGATTGTTGGAAAATATGAAGAATTAAATGTGGATCTTTAAGTTGAATTACGGC
The DNA here is from genome assembly GCA_038442645.1 of Agave tequilana. NCBI lineage: Eukaryota > Viridiplantae > Streptophyta > Magnoliopsida > Asparagales > Asparagaceae > Agave > Agave tequilana. Next base: position 95,335 of record JAVJIF010014857.1, read on the forward strand.
GAGATCCGTTGATAGAATCAATTGGATAATAGTTGGAGCGTATTCTCCTTCCATTGGAGATGAACGTGGTATATTCACATGTTTAATTCTGACTTTGAATAAATGAGATATTCAAGTCTAAAGTTTACTTAATTCAAAAGTCAAAGGGGACTAAAGGTAGCAAAAGCATTTAGTCCCACATTGGATATGGGATGGAAGTTTGAAGTGTTTAAATAGAGAAAAATGGGACCAAAGGATGTGCCCTTTGAGTACTTGGAGTTTTCGCGTGCGATCAGGGTGAAACCATGCCCACACGTGTGCACGCCACCGCCGGCGGCGACGCTCGTCCTCGAGCAAAACAAAGAGAAAGGAAAAACTAAAGTGACTAAACCTAACTCACTTTTGTAGAAATCACGGTTGCACTTAGCACGTGCAACAACCCATTAAACCTCTAGGTTACCCCTAGAGGACGAGTTTTGTCTCGTGAGGGTTTTCAATAGATTGCACCCACAAAATTCATGAAGAAAAAATGAATTGTTAGTATTTTTTTTGAAAACGCATTTTGAAAGGAAAAAATATTTGAAGTATTAATGTAAAATTTCAAGTAATCTATAAGTCATAGAATTATCAAAACTTAGTCATTCCTAAACTTATTCTTTATTCAAAAACTTATTTTCAATCAAGTAAGGATTAAAATTATATTTCTCATCTAGTCTATTATTTTACCTTAAGTCATATCCATCTTGTGACTGTGAAAATTTGGCTCAGGATTCTTCAACTCTAACTTTTATGCCTTATTATTATTTTTTTTTTTTAATTTATGGCGGTAATATCCCTTAGCTCTATTAGGCTTTCTAATTCGCTCATGTAATGAGCCTTAGTCGGTGACTCCCAACCCAGACGATTTTAGGGCACCGGGTGAGAAAATACCCCAGTACTTAGGACTCGAGCAAACAAGGCCATAAAACTAATGATTTTTATTTATATGAAACATTTTAGGCGTGAATAATTATGCTTTATGAGGCACAAATACTCAGCTTAATCAGATGATTTTTTTTGATATATGTATATATATTTTTTTATCTAAGCATAAGAATCTTTGTTTTAGAACCTAAGTGTGTAAGTGTATGAAGTATGCATATTTCATCAAGGTAAAAATTAAGACTAAATTACTTTTTAATTTTTCTTCCTGACCTCAAAATCAAACAATAATTTTATTTTGACCAAGTATAAGAAATCTTAATTATGATCCTCTTATTTCGTAAAATTAACTTAATTCTTACAAAAATAAGTCAAAATATTAATTTCCATTTTGAAAAAGTCTTTAAAGAAATGATTTTTTAAATTAGTAAAGTTAGTATGTTAGTAAACCCTGTGAAATCACCTAGAGGGGGGTGAATAGGTGATGGCTATACTAAGTGACAAATTATGCGGATTAAAAACTAATTAACAATAAGCAACAATAATAAAAGGACTTGCAAGAAAATAGACAAGTAATAGTGCAAGTAAAGGAGAGAGAGTTTAGAGATAAGTGGACAATTGTAAATACGAGAATATGTTTCGAGGTTCGAGTCACTGCTCTACGTCCCCGCCTTTAACACGATGAAGGATTTTCACTATGCTTGATCCCATCGGATCGTCAATACAGGTTCTCACTAGAACTCTTTGGACACACTTGTCCTCTCTCACGGTGCCGCAACACCAACTAGGAGCTCACTAGCTCGCTTGAGGCCGATGCCTCTACAACTTCTCAATATGATGAACGGTGATCAACACTTGACCACAAACAAAGCTCACTTGCACAATCCTATAACCAAGATGAGGAAATGAAACTTAGGGATTGTGTGGTGCTAAAAATAATAGAGAGAAGAGGGAAAGCTTCAAGTTAAAAAGGATTGGAAATTTTGGCTCAATGGAAACTCTTTTGCTAAAGGCTAAACTTTGAAAAACTTTGAACTTAATCTTGTAAATCTTGTTGTTTTAGTTGTAGAGCACTCCCTCTATTTATAGGGGATGAAAACTGGTTTATCCCAAGAGATTCGTTGGGGGAAATCCCAACACAAATCAAATCAGAAAAATAGCTGTTGGAATCTGTCAGCAGACTCTGACTGCTGTCGCTCGACCGGGCCGGTCGGCCGCCAACGGTCGAATTTCCGACCGTTGGAAAGCGTCGACCGAAGTCCCAAACAGAGAGTGAGTTCTCTCTTCGGTCGACCGGTCCGGTCGACCGAGAAAAACAGAGAGCACTGCTCTTGCTCTTGGTCGACTGGTCCGGTCGACCGATGTGCACACATGCACAATGGTGCATGTCGGTCGACCGATCCGGTCGACCGGACTAGGCCAAAAGTCAGGTTTTTGAAAGCTTTTTGAAGTCTAAATTTTTCCGATAAAATTCTTTAGATAGGTATATACAAAATAGAGTTCTAGGGCTTATAAAGACCAGGGTGTGATCATAGATCAACACCAAAATGATTTGAACTTTATTTTGATAAAAATTCTTTTTCTAAATAAAAACGGTTTTTTCCAAAACTTGTTTTTTCGAAAACCGATTTTTCCAAACTTTGTTTTTCTGAAACTTGGTAAGAAATTTTGTAATAAAATTTTGTTTGTAAGCATGAAGCAATATCAAATGTGTGTGTGTGTGACAATCCCAAAATTATCAACCTCTATCATCTCGGTCTTGACAAATAGACTATAAATCCTAACTAAAATGGAAAATGAAAAAATACAAATCTTGTAGTAGTCTTCTCAACTTGTTTGATCCTGGAGCTCTTCTATTGTGCTGGGCTCTGGGATCCAAATCTTCGCGGATTCCAAATGTGTGAGCCTTGTGTTGGAGCCGTCAATCATCCTATGATTTTTACCTGAAACTCATTTAAACAAATTTATTAAAACATAACTACATATAGTTTGTTATCATCAAAACTTCGGGCTAACGGCCTTTGGGCCGACAATCTCCCCCTTTTTGATAATGACAAAACATATGGAGTTATTACAAATATTTTGGGTGGAGACTTTAAGTGAAGCTCCCCCTTAACACATGCATATAAAATAATCTGATAAAGAGATGTACATGCATAACACAGGCATATATAGGATATGAAAATGACACATATGCCAACCATCCATGCATACCAAAGATACAGAAATACAAAAGTGTTGCATACATGGTTACCTCCATCCATCCAGAAATACCTCCATCCTCCAAAAATAGATGATTGGGTCAATAATAGTATAAACACAAGATACAACCAATCATATATAACGCATGGAGATAAGAAAGATAACTACCATATCATACTGAAAAGATCACATGTCCACAAATATCAATACAAGACAGGAGGTTCATGCCAACCTCAAAACACATGTCCATAACACAAGTCCACTAACACATGTCCACAAACACCAAACACAAATGTGTCCAAATACATGTAGAAAAAATAACTGTTGGCCCAAAGGCCCATCACTCTAGTTTTGATGATGATCAACTCATGTAGTTATAGTACTAATGATATTGTGTTTATTTAGTTTCAGATTCATGATCAAGATCTTAGTAGGTTGTAGCTTCAACAAAGGATTTAAAGTCAAGTTTTGGAGCTAGCACGGTTTGATTTCAAGAGCTTGTGCATCAAGACCACATCAAGTACTCAAGAGGAGTCTAGCTCTATGAATCAAGTTTGGACCAAGTCAAGAAGGATAAGAAGACTTTAAGTGAAGACTTCATGAAGACTTGAGTCTAAGTATTGTTTTATAAGATTTTGTTTTTAGATAAAATGTAAAGGATAGAATAGTTGGTGGATTGCTCAGTATATCTTACACACACACTCTTGATTTAGATGAGTTTTCATAAAAGAATTTTATTTTTGAAAAAATACAAAAGAGTTTTCTTTTTGAAAAATACCGGTTTGATTTTTGGTATTTAAAGTATACATGTGTTGTTAACCAAAACCGTTTTGGAGCTTAATGTCAAAAACATAGATATTTCACCATGTATGTGTAGTGGATCATATCCATACACTCTATGCTTTAAAAGTTGTTTAAATATCTTACTTTTGTATTTGGAGAAGTTTTGGAAAAACCAATTTTGGAAAATACAGTTTTCGTTTTTAGCCAAAATTTCCAAGTTACAAAAATAGTTCAATTTGTTTGTAACATGCCTTGATTTTGTACAAGTATGTTTGATTATCAAAGTATAATATTGAAACTATTTTTGTAGATTTTCGTGAATTTATGGGATTTTATTTCAATCAAAATGTCAACATTTTTATTCCCAGAATTTTGTTCCCTGGCTTTAGCCGGTCGACCGACCGGTCGACCGAAGTCTGAAGTCGGTCGATCGGGCGGTCGACCGACGTGCACAGACGTGCACGCCAGTTCTGGCTGGAGGGCCGGTCGACCGACCCGGTCGACCGTCCAGAGAGCTCTGCTCTCTGGAAAGGCCCCGGTCAACCGGGCGGTCGACCAGACAGAGAGCAGTGCTCTCTGTATCCAAGCCACGGTTGACCGATCAGTCGACCGCTGCCCCAACAGTCAGAAAAATGACCGTTAGTGGTCGACCGGGCGGTCGACCGTCAGGCCACCTAGATCCCAACGGCTAGTTTTTCTAGCCCTATAAAATTGGGGTTTTGGGTGCTGTTTTCTCTAAGATTTTTTAGTGGTTTTGAGCTAGTTTTTCCTACTCCATTAAAAGAGTTTTCTCCACTAAATTGAGAGCTAATACTTCCAATCAAAAGGGGAGTTTTATCAAGAGTGTTAAAAGATTTTCTTGAGTTTTCCTCCAACCACTTCCATCCTTGTTTTTCTCACACACTTGAGCAACCAATTGACATATTCATCCTATAGGAGTGTTATTGTGAGATTGTTTTTAGGTGATCAAAGTGTTGTAATCACCAAAGACTTCTTCTTTGTTCTTTGAGGAGGCGGACAAGTGTGTTCGCGGTGTTTCGAGTTCGGGTGCGAACTTGTTGTTTGAGGTGCGGCCTCGGCGAGCTTGTGGGCTTGCGGTGTGTACGGGCTAGAGAGTCCAAGGAGTTCAAGTGTGAACTCGGCTTGTAGGTGTTGCGACACCGAGTGATCCGATGGGATCGATTCTAGTGGAAATCCTTCATAGTGTTGAAGGCGGGGATGTAGAGCAAGTGTGCTCGAACCTCGAAACAAATCCTTCGTGTTTGCGATTGCTCACTCTCTATCTCTTTGTCTTTATATCTTGCATGCTCATATTGTCTTTACATTTATATGCTTGATATATTGTGTGCCTAATTGTTATATACTTGGGGATTGTTTGCTAACACTAGTTTTCAACCAGGAGAGCCAACGCGGCACCTCAACTCTTATCTAGAGGAATCTTGAGGAGTTAGTCCAGAGCCCTTCACGGGAAATTCGGCTACACTCTTGTGTTAAACTTGGTGTTTAGTGTAATAAGTTTTTAATTCCGCATTTAGTGACCAT